>SNQJ01S0142293.1:37845-48130 GCA_010110895.2 Picea sitchensis
GTCAAAGCAGTCATGACTTACTCTATGAAGTCAAAAAACAAGTTAGAAGGGGCTTTTAACTTCAGAGCATGGAAGACAAGGATTGAGCTCATCATTTTCAAGAATAAAGTGTTGGATATCATGAAAGGAAAGATCGTGGAACCACAGTTTGAAGAAGGAAAAGAGAAGGAACCTCAGAAGTTGCAGTTATGGAGAAGTTCAAGGACAATGACATCAATGCCATGACTATCATAGTGGACTCTGTAAAATACCACTTGATACCCTACATCTCTCATCTTGACTCATCTATGAAGATGTACGATGCCCTAACTAATCTCTTCTCAGTCAAAAACGTTGGACAAGTAATGAGTCTGAAGAATGAACTTTGTGACATGAAAATGAATGATGATGAAAGCATAACATCATACTTTGTGAGAATCTCTTAGTTAAGGGATCAACTACAAGCTATTGAAGAAATCATTTCAAGGAACTGGTAAATATAATACTCAACAACCTTCCCAATACATGGGATGCATTTTCCGCAAGCATGAACACAAGAAAATAGTATTTCACATTTGAAGAACTTTGGACTTGTTGTGCACAAGAAGAATCAAGGATTAGCACAAAAGAGAAGTCCCAAAAGAAATACGATGATCAAGCCTTCACAACAAAATTCAAGAATTTCAGGAATAAGAGGAAGTTTTGCTTAAGGAAGGAAACAAACGAAGCATCAGTTGCCGAAGAAAGGGAACCCTCAAAAAAGGCCAAGCAGGATAAAACAAACTTCTTCTTCTAAGTCAAGGTAACAATATTCTTCAAAGTTCTTGTACATACCATGTTTACATAGTTTCCGTACATATTTTGCATATCTATTTGTTAGAAGATAAGATGTTCATGTGAAACAATACCTATGGAAGAATAACAAGATAATGATTGCTATCACGATGACTACAAGTCAAGCAATACACATGAAAATATGAAGTATGTTGACAACCCTTGGTAACAATTCCCGTGGAAGCTATTATATAAGTAACAACTGCCAGATAAGCCGAAATCATAATCAAACTTGAAGAGACCCAGAATAAGTCAAAACAAAAAGAAGTCAGCAATCAAGAAGAAATTAGAAAAAGACTTGTGACACTTTGCATAAGGCAATAAAGATGCAGATGGAAGTGTGTATCTCTTAGATGGAGGGCGCTGATTACAAAATTCCAAAAGAAGAGCATGAATTCATGCATGAAGCAAGGATTAGGAGGGAGCTAATCCTAAATGATATGATCCATTGAGGATTATGAAGTATCTGTCCATGTTCCAATTGAAAGTAACAGCCATGATAAACAACACATGTTCAATTTGACTCTAGAAGAAGTCTTCTTCGAAAAGAAGCCTTAAAGTATCCTTGGTTGTCCATTTAGATCTAAGATTCTACGATGAAAGGAAGAAGTTGGAATCTTCATGGAATATAGAAGAACCCATGGACCCAAGAGCTAAAGAGAGACATAAGGAAGAACATGAAGATTCCAAGAAAGAAAGAAAAACAAGAACAACTAGTAATTATACCGAGAATCACAAGACTACCAACTTGGTTTGAACCCACTAAGAAACAATCAAGTAGAATGAATGGAAGTTATGATAAAGAACAATGTATGTAAGAAAATGTGAAAAAGACTTATGAATGGAAGCATTGCAAGATTCAAAGTTTCTTCCAGGAGGGAGAAGACTATGACAACAACCTGTTCCAATAAACCAGATATACCTCTTGTAGTATCCATAGATTGGAATTTACATGTAAAAGACTGTTCTTCCCAATAAAGAAAGTGAGAAAGAAGCTTATACCAGAAAGAGACCCATGTATGCAGATATAAGAAGACCTTGTATGGATTCAAACAACTTGATGTAGAGTATCTCATATACAACAAAAGCCTGGTGAAAACTTTCTATGACAGAGATAGTGTATCCGAATAGTTACTTAGAAGTATGGGATGATGGATTGCTAATCCATGAAAAACTCTCATGATGATAGAAGAAGTGATACTTGGATATGCTTGAGTTTGAGCTTTGCCACGATGTCATGAGCTAGCAAGAAACAAAAGTGTTGAGTTCAACCATGATATATTGTAATGATCAGAGTTATATGAAGCCTTCAGAGGAAACCAATGTTCCATGATAGATCGAAGTACATTCAGATCAAACATTATATTCTCCATGATGAAGTCCAGAAAAGAAAAGTGGTTCTCCAATATATCTCCACATATGAGCAGATAACGAATATTTTGGTAAAGCCTCTGCCCAAGACGAAAAGTTTGCAAGAAACAAGTTGGAGCTCGTGGAGACAAATTTCTTATTGAAAAAGTAAGAGATTACTCCCAGGTTGGGAGGGAGCACTTATATGTTATTGATTTATGGACAGTCATTTTTCAGTTTGAAAAATGGTCCAGGATGAACAGTTCCTTTCCAGTTCGGAGAGTGGTTTGAGATTTCTGACGGACCAACATTTTTCAGTTCGAAAAATGGTCCAGATCGGACAATGATTTTCATAATGAAAATGTTCCGATAGATGGTGATGTACCATAGACAATGATTCCCATTGTGGCCAGTGTGGGGGAATGATCTAGAACATTCATTCTTCTTGGCAACCACTCTGAGTAGTGGTCAAGTAGAATAGTCCGCCTTGTCGGACAATCATTCTTTCGAAGTTCACAGTTGTGAGCAGTTTCGAAGAATGGTCCATTTTGGAGGTTGGTGTAGGACGGTCATTTCCATTAAAAAATGGTCGAGACAGTCATTCCCTAGGGAAAACTCATTCTATCCAGTTTGCACTATGATTAGTGTCGGAGGAATGTCCCAGTTAGGTGCATGGTCCAGGTTCAACAATCAGGGATAGACATTCCCTAGGGAAAACTCATTCTCTCTAGGTTGCACTATGATTAGTGCCGAAGGAATGGCCCAGTTAGGTGAATGGTCCAGGCTAAGAAATTAGGGACAATTATTCTTCTATGCTTGAGAAGAATAGTCCAGATAGCCCATGGCTGATCCTTTACCTTCTGAGGGAATATGCTCTTCTAGATCTCACAAATGTGAGTGGAAGAATGGCCCAAATGACTCAGTTTGTATCATGATATTGTTATGCAGGTTGATATTGGATGATATGATTATTGTGGAGACAGTATGCCTCTGGATAGTAGTTGTATGCCACTATGGTGGATGTGTTCCACTGGTTGTGACTATGTGTCACTGGTTAAATAACTATGTGCTACTTGGTGTGGTTGTGTACCATTGGATAGTAGTTTTTTACTACTATGGATAAACACAATTGTGTTCTATTGAATGACATTGTTCTAATTGCCATGAAGACTATTAGTAGTGTTGGAAATGATTACCAGCTAGATGGATAATTATTGTGTTGGTGGACAGGTATTCTCCAGGCGGAAAATGGTCAGGACAATTATTCTTCTAGGACGCATGTCCAGATTAGAGGAATAGTCCTTGTAGCCCATGGCGTGGCTTCCAACATCTGTTGGAACAATTATTCTTCTAGGACATATGTCCGGATTAGAAGAATAGTTCTTGTATCACTCTGTGGAGTGAGTGACTTATTCAACATCATGTTTGATTACTCAGATGGAGTATGTTTTCGAGAGATGATGCAGTTGATGCTATTAGATGATACTGATAGTGATGATGGTGCTCGTGATTTGATCATGAGATAACATGTGTGGCTATGATGATGCTACCAGTTGAATGGTATGTTTGTGCTCAAGACCATTTTTTTCAGTACCTCCCTAGCTAGGAGGGAGTGTTGATATTATGGTAGCTCTGGGAGGTATTAACCTCCACGTGTAACCCTGACAAGAATAGAATATTCCAGAAAGAAAGAAGAAACCCTAAAGCCTTGGACATAACCCTAGAAGACAAGTTGGCTAAAGAAAATAATTAATATTGAGTCTTTAGCCTCCAGAAAGAGAAGTCGGCCCAGACAACTAAGAAAGAGCAATATAAATACAGGATGCCAGAGCTCATTTGTACACACACAAATCGCAACTGCAGAAATTTAGAAAGTGCGCTAGTTTGGAGAGTAGTTGCAGCTGCAACTACTGCTACTAGTATTTTTGGTTTTAGGCTTGGACTTTCTCTTGGTTATGGTTTGGAATTTTTGCTTGGTACGCTAGCTCTGGAGAGTGGTACGCTACCTTGATTGGATTTTGAATCTAGGGTTTGCTTCGAGAATTATTCTCTTTGTCAAGGTTAAGGTGCTCGGGGGTGGCTTCGGCTTATGGTTGGGTGACAATATTACTATATTGTCTATGGTTAAACGAGCACACCTATTATTTCTAACAATATCATTGTGGCACCTCATTTAGATACTTATCTTATTGTGTGGAATGGTATATTTTCCAGTTACTCCTATAAGATTAGTTATTTAAACAATGGTATTAGAACTTCAACCTTCACATTCTCTCCATTTGACTTAAAAGGGTTCATTAAGGCTCAAACCACATTTGGAGATAAAATTATGTCCAGTTTGAAAGCATTTTGTCCTACTTACTTCAAAAGAGGAAATGGGTGATTTTATTGGTTAATACTTTTGAGATCTTTCCTCGTGCGCTTCCTTGTTGTATGTGATGCAGAAAGTGGTGACAAAAGAATTTTAAATTACATAAAGATGAATGTAATGTTAAGAGCCATATCAAACATAGCAAAAACAAAAATATGTAGTAGCCAAAGAAAATGAGGGTGAAATCAATGGAAACACAAGCAACAACAAAGCTCTATTTAATATTAAGATAAATAGCCACCATACAAGCAAGTTGATCAAAGAACATTCATTAAGATATGGATTTTGTAACTCGATTTTTGAGGAAGGATGGTGTCATTTGATTAGCCAATGCATTCATTACTTATAAGCTAAGTTACCAGGATCTAGATATGGATACAATTTCGTCATATTTTTGAAAAGCCAAGATCTGGATATGGTAAGGAAATGGATGATACAAACAATATAAATATATTTTTATAATTAAAAATAAAACTTACATAGAAATTAAAAATAAATAAAATTTAAATTTATAATTTCTATTTACATTTGTAATATATAACACTAATATTATGGCCCGATGGGTTAGCTTGAGTGGTTGAGTGATATTATTTGCAAGTAGGGTTAAGTCCTTGAGCTAGTTTCCTCTGTGACATGTTGATATGTTAATACTCGATGTCTTCGTTGAGTTAGGCGTAGTATAGTCTACATTGAAGGTTTACCCTGATTACCATCCATGAATAATAATAAAGTTTAAGATTTTATGTTCTTGTGCATGAATTACATGGAAAAAGGGGTGGCAGGTGCGGGGGGGATTATTCGTGATCCCAGAGGAGATACAATGATTCATTATTCTTGGAGACTTCACAATGTCTCGAATAATGTCGTCGATGCATATGCTCTATGGATAGGTCTCAAATTAGCTAGGGACTTGGGGCTTTCCAAGATCTCCATTTTAGGGGATTCAATGATGTTGGTTAGATCCATAATAAAAAGGTAAACTTCTGGCAACAACGTCATCACAAGTATCATACTTCGCTCCCTAGCACTCTTAAAGGAATTAGAGGAACACTCTTTACATCATATCAAGCGAGAACATAATTCTCAAGTTGATAGATGGGCGAAAAAACAAACTCTTTTGGAAAGACTAGCAAACATCAATGGAATTAGAAGGGTTATCCCACCACCTTAATTTACATGGACATAACTTATATTTGTTTGGACAAGTGGAAGGGTTTTAGAACCTCAATTTGCATATATAATATGCCATCAAATCGAGTTGATTGCACCATAAACGACAACATTAACTCAATCTTGTGCGAAATTAATCACATTCACATGGACTCCTACTTAGATGTGTGAAATAGCGTCGAGAGTTATAATGGCTCAAGCTCAGGTTTTTCCATCTTGAGATTGTAGGATTTGGTTCCTTTCCCTGCGAATTCATACTATAGGTATTGTGGCCTCATGTTGGTGGAACCTAGACTGTGTGAGCATCTATAGTTTTTGGCCCTCTTTGTTGGCAACCAAGTTCTCTCATTCCATTCTTGGTTTCAACGGGAATAATATCTTTTCCTTTATTTAATTTAACTTTCCTTCTGTGGATTTAATTATTTTTGGAAGTGGGTCCTTTTCAGCTTGTTGTCGCCTAATCCACACCTCAAGTCACATGGAAGAAATCTTCAATCCATTAGGTGTGGCCCTGGGGAGAAGTCTCGAGTCAGGTAGTTTTCAATTGACACTCGACTCCTCCGTCTAGGCTAACTCCTAGCAAAGCCAAGGGGGGTAGTCCCTAAAAGGGAATCTAAGGCTTGAACTAAAGCTAAGAACAATTATTGTTCTAGGAGTTTAAAGTGAAATTCAAAAAGTAAATACTACTATTCTAACAACATATATGACACATAAAGGAAATGCTTATGTTGGAGATGTTAAGCAAATAAAGTACTTGAATATAGCTTGAAAGATGATACAAGTGCTTGAAAGTAAATGTCGATAAACAATATAACAGACCAATGCCAATAATGTAAAAATGTTGTTGTAGGAATGTGTTGCAAATGCTCTTGACAAATTTTATTATTATAGGTTATTTCTTGAATCAATGGTTTAATTTAATGAAGTGGCTTGATGTTGCAAGTCCACTTTGTGAATGCAAGATTGTAAGTGAAACAAAAATAAAAATTTAATCTAATATTTGTTTCCTTTCACTACTATCCCCCAAATGGGTACAAGTAGGATTGCAAGGAGTTCCAACAAGGATAGAACCTAGATATCAAAGTCCCCCCCTGAATTCACAAGTCAATCCGCCAATAGGATCCCGTATTGAGAAATAATAAGAGAATGGTTTTCCCTATTACCACTAGTCCACACTGACCAGTTCCCATTCTTATGGACACCCCAGATCAAGCAAAGCAAATGAAAAATGAAATCTAAACTAATCTAATTTAGAAATCGAACCCTATCTAATGTTTTGTGGTGCTTGGGTTTATTTTAGCTTTGCGAAAATAAAATAATAACAAGAAAAAGAGACAAACACGGAAATGAGACAATTCCGCGTAGCCCCTGGGGAATTACAAGCCTAGTGGGTTATCCCACTCTTTATTTTTTTATTACAATTATTTTAGAAGGTCTCTTGGTCCCTTATAATTTCAAGACCAAGCAAACTTACAAACTGATGGAAGAATGAGTTCAGGTTTTAGAATATGAGTTTAGGGGGGTCTTGGATGCTTTGGATCTACCAAATTTCGACAGAGCTTCTCCTTGGATGCTCAAGAAACCTGCAAAAACAACAAGCAAGATATGCCAAAAGGTGTTATAAACCACTTTGAAAGGACCTGCAAAATATGTTAGCGTTGTACACAAATTTTCTAAGTGAAAGATTGCATAAAAAGGAAGCAAACTAACTAATCTAAATGTTTTTTATTTGTTGTTTGGACATCAAGTAAAAGCCACCCAGATTGGCTAGATATAGAGATAAGAAATCTTTATTAAAAAATATGAAAGATCTGTCTTTTAGGAAGAAATGAAAATATAACATTTCCTAGACTAGATATATTAAGGAATTATAAATGATGAGCAATGTATAGATCTAGCTTAACCTTGCATGCAAGTTGAAATACTTAAGATTTTGATGATAATGTTACTCTAGCTATTGCATGCATGATAAAAGTAACCAAATGAGTTTAACTTTGATGAGATAGAGAAGGAAAACAAGAACTTGCAATGTGGAATATTTTTTGAGCTATGGAGTCCTCCGGTGAATAGTTGAGGGACTTTGTTCCTGATAGTCTTGGATTACGTGAAGAATTGAACCCAAATCAATCACTTCTCCAAATGGTAGGAACCTGTAAATCTTAATCAACTTGTAAATAATTTGTTAGAAGAGGTGATTCCTACACAAGAGACCTGGATAGCATGTTAGTTCAATTGAAAAAACATCCAAATCAAAATCTCTAAATGTAAAAAATACAGTAAAATCTAGGAAGCAAACTAGCTTGAAAGATCTTACCCTACTGTGTGATAGCACACCTTCAAAGGCCCATTTAATAGAAATACATGCACAATCAATTAAGCCAAGGTTACCTCAAGTTTAAGCAATGAACACCAAGAATCCACACGATGATACCATCCACCATATGACATCCAAAGTTTTTAGCTTTATTCCAATAGAAAATGATTACAATACAATAGAGTACAAGCGCTTTTCCTTTCTCCAATCTCCGAAATCTAACTTCAAAATGGGAGAGATAGATTATTTAAATAAGAGGAATGATGCACTTCCCAAGAAGGGATGACGCACATCCCAAAGTTTTTGAGCCAAGTGGAGAGTTGGATCTAAGCCACCTCTCATCAAACTCAAGAGAAAGTCACCACAAGTTTAAGCAATGAACATCAAGCATCCACACGATGATACTGTCCACCATATGTCCTCCAAAGTATTTATATTTATTCCAATAGAAAATGATTACAATATAATAGAGTACAAACGTTTATCCAGTCTCCAAAATATAACTTCAAAATGGGAGAGATGGCTTGTTTAAATAAGAGGAAGGGCGCACTTCCCAAGAAGGGAGGATGCACATCCCAAAAGTTTTGAGCCAAGTTGAGAGTTGGATCCAAGGCACCTCTCATTAAACTCAAAATAAAGTCTCCACAAGTCAAAATATATGGAGGAGAGGGTTACACCTTGCAAAATAGAGTTGGTGACCTCATTGGGATTGAGGTCCCACATTCCAAGTGTACCGCCTCTCTTAAAGGATGCACATCCTTCATAGGGATCTCCATCAACTAAAGAGAACTCCCTAATCAACTCGCCCCAACTCATTCTCAAGTTACACTAATATTTAGTGAACTAAGAGAGAGAGAGAGAGAGAGAGAGAGAGAGAGAGAGAGAGAGAGAGATAACTGAAAACATGTCCCCGACATGTTTCCTTAAAAACAAAAAGTTGATTTTTTGTCTTTTTTTTTTACCTTTTTCGAGTAAAATTAACTTTTATAATAGAATAAGTCAATAATTTCTCTAGAAAAAGGAGGCACAAGGGTATTATGGGTTAGAAAATGAATACCCCCCAAGTCATATAATACATCCTAGTACCACTTTTTTTAATATTACATCAAATTACAAGGTAAAAATCATGTTTTACGAGAATTTTTATGACTTATTTAAATACTAAAAAAATCCTAGGGGGGACTTAGTGATTGTCCATAATACTCAAGACCAATGAATAACATGGTAATATACATTATACACTAGACTCAAACAACTTACTAAGGCCTATCCATTAGTACACACTCCAACTTTGGAGGTAGTGAAAAAACTTAGAAATATAAATTGTTGACGAAAAGAGAATAATTAACAAGTGAAAAAAACACTCTAGAGTATGCATTGGTGACTAAGTATTATGGAGCTGAGTCTTTTACATAATAGAGACCTCATTCTAGCTCATTTTATTACAATTTCCCCATGGGGGTATGGACAATGCATAAAAGAAGAAGATGAATAAAACTTGAAAGGGTTATAAGACCCGACTGGACTTCTGAACTCCGATTTTGAACAATTGATTTGTTCAATATTTGTGGATCATCATTAGTATTGCCTAGTGCAACTAGGAAGGTAACAATTGGCTCCATATGGGGATGTCTGCTTGATCTTTGGAAAGCATGTGAGAACCTCATAATCCGTAATCTGCAAAACAAAAACATGTCTCGCCAAACTGATATATTAGTAACAAATAGAATATATAGAATCCATAAAATAAAACATAAGTTGCACAAATATATATACAAAAATGAAATGTTAGTTGAGAATATATACAAAAAAATATAAGATGAAATGCGGTAAAATACAAGGAAGAAGTAAAATACAAGGGAGAATGGTTAGATTCAAACTATTTTACAGTGGATGCCCCTTAGGCATTAGATGTTACCGTCGAAGAACAACTTGAGGAGTTGCCCATTCACTGGTAGATTCAATTTTTCACCGTCCAACTAGTTGAGGTAGAAGGAATTTGGACCAGCCATGTCATGAATGATGTAAGGCCCTAACCGCAATCTGTCAAACTTCCCATGCTTGCTGGATTTTCTTTTCTCTTATCCCATAACAACACTGTATCACCTTTTTGGAAGGTCCTTGGTTGAGATGACTTGTTGAAATCCCTCTTGACTTTATCCTGATTTCTGACACTTTGATCAAAAGTATTTATTCTTGCTTCATCTAATTCAATTATCCAAGCAATCCTATTCTACACTGCATCTTTTATTGAATTGACATCATGA
>SNQJ01S0142293.1:54223-64830 GCA_010110895.2 Picea sitchensis
TGGGTTAGCCCTAAAATAAGGAAATTGGGTTAAGATGGTTAAAAGGTAACCCCTTGAGGAAGCTACATGAAAGTATAAATAAGAGGAAAGACTCTTTCATTTTAATCACATTTGAGTATATTGAATATCTACAGGTGACTGAGGTAACCAAAGGATATCTAAGCCAAATTTCATAGGGAAGGTAAAGTAAAGAAGGTCGAAATTTAATGAAGGATAAATTCTTTTGATGATGCTTTCTAAGATATGTTATTTACAAGTCATCTCACCATTTTCGCAATAACTTTTTTTTAGAATGATTTAGACCATAAAATTGGGAGGCCATTGATGAAACATATCCAGGTAGCTTTGGTATGAATTTCAACTTGTGGATTGTTATATTTTTGGAGTTACACTCTGTGGAAAATAGGGTTTGTGGCTAGTCTTGAAACTAGTCTAAAACATGTGTTTTGGGTAGAAACGTCATAACTTCTTCATAACAGATCCAAATTCAGTAAGACCAAATGTGTTGGTTAGAATACAATTTGTAGTATTATGTGTACAATTTTTCTATCGATACAAAAAATATTCTGTGCAGGGCACACTCTACAAGTTCGCTCTCTAGAATACGATACAATTCAACAAGGTATGCCATTTTTGCTATCACTCATTTTCTGAGAGGTTCCAAGTAGTGACACATGGAGGAATTTCACAAAACACACTGAAGAACATTGTGTACTATTTTCATATCTTTATTCAATACAGGTACATAGTTATGATTATTTCAATATAGGGTTGCTGACTAATCCAAAACTGGTCATGTGAGACTAAAGTAAAGTTTGATGAAAATGCTAGTCTCTTGTTGTTAAAGTTAAGGAAAGTTTGCAGGTATGTGATCATATACACCAGGTCTATTATAAAGTTACAAATCAGATTTGGATGATGAAATTGATGAGGGATTTTGGTTGAGGTTGAGTTACAGGTTAGTGCATGATTAATGCACTTGTTTATGAGACAAGTTGATTACATGTTGTTTGGTACATGTTGGTGCATGGTTGATGCACTTGTTTATGATATAGGTTGATTACAGATTGAGGTATAGGTTGATGCATGGTTGATGCATGGTTCAGTTTATTGGTATAGGTTGATTAGTATAAGTTTACAACAGTATATCTCACAGTGATAGTGTGATAATGGTTCCATCATTCTACTTATACGTCAGGGTGGTTGGATGGGGCAAGGATAGGTGGTTGTAGTTGAAGAACATAGGAGGTTGTAGCCAGATAATTGGGGAGTTGGAGCTTGCCTCAGGTTGTAGATTGAGAAACTAGGGGGTTGGAGCCTCCTTCCAGTTGCAGCTGGAAAACAAAGGAAGTTGATACTTCTAATGAATGTAATTCTTCAATACATATAATAAAAAGTATTCCGTGGTTTTTTCCCGCTTTGGGTTTTCATGTTAAAACACTAGTGGATTGTGTATGTGTATGATTGTTCATTTTTTCATTGTTTATTTACTTTGCAAATATTGTATGATAATGTTACATTGATATAACACTTGCATTATATGTTTAAAAAGGACAGATTTCTCTATTACTGATTCACCCCCCCTCTCAGTAATCCAACATCTTTCTTATTGTCCCCTACTTGCATTTTGATGATAGTCATCAAATTCTTGTTACTGGAATCTGATAGTCCATTTCCTTGGGCATAGTAGTTGGATGAATGGGATAAGACAATACCATACTTGAAACAGAAAGAGGAAAGTTATGTTGAGCTAAAGGCTTTGGCATTATCTGTCGTTATCTTTGCGGGCACACCGAATCTAGTGATTATCTTATCTTCTAAGAAATCCATGAATACCTTATCGGTAGACCACTTTGTGGGAATAGCCACTACCCACTTAGTGAAATAATCAGTTGTAGTCAGAATCAAAGTATATCCATTACTTGAATTGTCTTTGAATTGACCGATAAAGTCAAGGCCCCATTGTTGGAAGGGTGCCTCAACCACTACTGGTTGTAAGGATATGGCTGCTAATTTATGTTTCCCAGTGAACAAATAACAAGGCTGACAACCCCTGACAAATTTATGCACATCTGAAAATATGGTTGGCCAATAGTACCCTGCTCTAAGAATTTTTTGGGTGGTCTTTTTAGCTTCATAATGTCCCCCACAAAACTTGGCATGAAACTTTGTTATAATCTTTTTAGATTCTAGTTCATCAACACATCTTAGTATTAAACCTTCGGGGTTCCTCCACCCCAATCCATCATGAATTATACAATACTTAGATGATTTTAAACTTAGTGCCCTTCTCTTTTGATTCATTGGGTGGCTTGGAAAAGTAAGGGTTTTAAGGAAATAAACAATATCTTCGAACCAACCATGCTGATCTAACATGTGAAGTACTGTAAAAACTGATGTAGAACTACTCTGACAAAAAATACCCAATGTCTGTTCATTACTCTATGTTAACATCTGAGCTAGACCCTGACATTTTATTAACTTGGTGGGTTTTACCCCTAAGTCATACTCCTTAATCTTTTAAGCTCACTTTCCTCTAACTCCTAAGCAATATTGTTGAGCCAATATGTCCACAACTGAGTGAGGGACATAACCCACTATTTTAGAGTATAAAACATATACTCTAAAATGCTTAAGAGATTTGACTAAAGCATAGGCTTGCTTCTCCATGATAGTGTAATTCAACTTTGAATTCTGCAAATCCTTTATCATGAATGCAATGGGTTGCTCTTGTCCTTCATTGTTTTTTTGTAGTATAACCCTTGCAATATGCTTTGAAGCGAAGGAGAAGTTCTGAAAGTATTTAGAATAATATGGATTAATCAACACAAGAGATCTTGCAATTGAGTCTTTAATTGCCTTAAAATCTTTCCTTCCCTAATCACACCATTCAAACTTAGCATCTTTCTTCAATAACTTAAGAATGGGTTTCATTGTTTCGACCAAGTTTGGAATGAATCTTCTAACAAAGTTGATTTGACCAAGGAAAGATTGAAGGGATTTCTTGGTTTGGGGTAAAGGTATTTTATTGATTGCTTCTACCCTTTCAGGACCAATCTTTACCCCATCCTTTGAAATGATGTGTCCCAATAATTTCCCCTCATCAACCTCAAATGTTGACTTAACTGGATTCAAGGAGATTCCATACTTACGACATCTTTCAAATATCGACCTTAGATGATTAAAATGACTTGATCTATATTTATAAAACATTGTCAAGTCATCCTAATAAATTTTTATGATTCTCCCAATTAAATCTTTAAAGGAAAAGTCCATTGCTCTCTAAAAAGTGACACTTGCATTTAATAAGCCAAAAGGCATCCTTAAGTATTCAAAGGTGCCCCAAGGTGTTGTAAAGGTGGTCTTATTTTGATCTTCATTCTTTACTAACACTTTGTTGTATCTGGAAAACCCATCTAACATAGACATAATACCAGATCCAGTTACTCTTTGGAGCAATGTTTCCATGTTAGGGAGAGGATAATTATCTTTTTCACATGCAATATTCAAATTGCTAAAATCAACACACAACCTTATACATCTGTTTTTTTTTTGACCACCACTAAGTTAGAGCACCATGAGGAGTGTCTAGGTGGAGCAATAATCCATGCAACTAACATTTTCTAAAGATCCTTTTGTATCATGAGGGCTAACTTAGGATTTATTTTCCTTAATTTATGTCTAAAAGGATTTACATCTTGCTTAAGAGGGATGGTATGTTGAATAACATATTATATGTATTCCTTGAGCTCATCATAAGTAAATACAAACACATCCCTATATTATTTCACAAGGTTTATTAAATATTTTCTCTCTTTTTCAAAGGTGCCTTTTTCCAATTTTTATCATCGTGGGGTCTTGGTATGTTCCAATTTTTATTTCAATGTATTCCCCAGGTTTTGTTGTTTATTTTTTTTTATTTTTATACATGTCATGTCTATCGAATATATTCTCTAAATCTATGAGTCCCTTAGGAATGGGTTTTTTTTGGGTTCCTCTTCCTCAATATACACATGCCCTTCTTCTTTATAACCAATCTTGAAGCTTGAGAATTCCTACAAGTTGTTCATAAATCTTTAAGATTTGTTTATCATCATTGAATACTTGCCAATGATCTAAGTTATATGGTATGGAGGGCCTAAAAATTACTTCCATTTTACCATGACCATTCATTAATTCATCTCTAGGCTGAAATGTAGAAGCTGCAAGTGACAAACTTTTTCTTTGCTATTCATTTCCCTTGGGATTTTTATAAGGTCTAAGGCATAAAAAAATTCCATAGTATCCCAAACTGCATTTTTGTATCTTCTTAACCAATCACTCTTACATGCAAATTTCTTATTCTTGAAGGCTTGCTAAGTTAGAATCACCTTTGATATTTAAAATTTTAATCCCCATATCCTTATCAATTTCCAATCCCAAAAGAAGTGCTTCATACTCTGCTACATTATTGGTTTCTTAAAACTCTAATCTATATGCAAAGTTGAAAGATTTTCCCATTGGAGAAGCAATTACTATTCATGCCCCTTTTCTTGATCTTGAATGTGCACCATCAGAGTTCATCTTCCAGACTTCATCAAATTTCTCTTCCTTAATTTTTCTTTAATGGGTGCTAACAAGTTTGACAAGATGGAAAAGTTCCCAAAACCCTATGTTTCATAAACAAGTTCATTCATGGGTTCCTTGGGATATTCTACATGATACGTCTTCTCTTTCTCCCTATTAAGTCCGGTGAAGGTGTTATCATGGGTTGGGATGGTGGTGTAAGACAAATTCATTTGAAGGCTACCCCCCAAACTTGCAATCCACTTTCGAGACAAAAGCATACCCCATGCGTCATGTACATATATGACCACAAATCCATCACAAATGAAATGTCTGGAAAAAATGCTATATGTACTCTAAGGTCTTTGATTAACCCATGGACCCCAATTTCCCTAATCCATAGCACACACATTATAATATGGTCTTGAAATTCTTAAGTTTAACTATTCCATGACCTTTCGGGTCATGACATTGGATGAGGCTCCTGAGTCTAGAATGCAATTATGAAGAAGTAGATCATTTACCAATAAAGAAATGAAGAAAGGTTGATGGCCTCCATTACCTCTACGTGGGTCCATTCCTTGCAAGATGACGGGGGCATCTTCATTTGATTCTTTATGTTTTTCAACACTTTTCTTTTTGTGAGAGCATTCTATAGTCCTCAATTTTTTTTTCTTTCCGAGATGGAATATTTATGAGTTATGTTGCTGGTACCAACACTTTAGCGTTTGTTATCCATCCATCCAAGTCAATATTCAATTATGATGTTGGAGGAGTGTTAGCTCTGGGTACATTTTGATATGATTTGACTTGATCTTCGTTTCCCTTTCATTGATATTTTACCCCTTTATATCTTTCCATATCAAGGATTTGTTCAGGTGTGAGATTTTAGCCATACAACTTAGTTAAATTATCCTATTCCTCGACCACTTTGTCTGCATTTTCACTCCTTTCCTTTATCTATATTCAATGATCCATTGAAATTGTATGGGATTTTCCTATGTTATTGATGTAGTTTGAGTGCTTTGAGTATCCCATATAACTGATTTGATTAGAATTCCTCAAGTGTCCAACATAATTATTCATAATTGAATTCACTACTGCATTTATCTGACGAAAATTTGGGCAGGTGGATTCCTCATGGAAATAATTACAATCCCTACAAAAATGAGGAGCCTCATGCTCCACCAAATTTGTGGCTTCAAGTTGATTTGGGAGCCTTTGATCATGTGGAGGCCCCTTTCTCTGCCATCTTTCATTATTTTTCCTAGGCTGGAATCTATTGGCTTGTGATCTTTTTGTGGAAATCAAATGATTATGCATGGCATTTAGTTGACTTGAATAGTTGGATTCCATGGATTACTTTTGTTATCTCTTTTAATGGATCTGTTAAAGAATCTTTACTATTTGAACTTACATTTTTCCCATCCGACTTTCCTTTAGGCTCTGACTTCTTTGATGCACTACCCCATGTTAAAATCAATAAGTTTGACCTCTATGAGGCTTGCATGTTCTTATCTACATTAATAGCTATCTCTTGGGAGATCTTAAGATTTGTTCGCTCTTTATCCCTAAGTTGATAACACATTCCCCGAATGAAGGCTTCTATGTAATAGATGAGAATGGAGGCATCCGAGGGCTTGATGTCTTTGTGAAGACTATTGATTATCTCATTGAACCTTTTATTAAATTCCTCCATAGTTTCATTCTTGTAATTTTTATGGTATTCATAGTGGCTAAGAGATGATAGTGTTCTTTCTTATCCCCCCCATTTCTCTGTGAAGGCATTTAGCAAATATTTTATGGTTTTAAAAGTATTATCTGTACATTATGAAAACCATTCATGAGCATCCTCTTCTAAATACAAGACAAAAATGTTCATTTTAACATCCTCATGGTTATGTGGCACACCATTTATTGACACAAAGCGAAAAATATTTGACATGTGCTTTAGCAGTAACAACATTATTTCCTTGGAAATAAGGCCACTTTTCTAAAGCCTTTACATGAATTCTATGTGGATAACCATTTATTGCAGTAAAATCATGTCATTTATACAAATAATCCATTTCTATGCTAGAATTATTAAATAACAAATGTAAATTAGAAATGTACTCGAACCCGAGATGATCAAGGATTCTATGAGAAGAAAGTTTTTTCAACCTCCTCCTATAAACCTTTTCAGGTTCAGGGATGAAGTTAAGCAAACCTTGTGAGTTCCTTCTTATAGAATACTTTGTCAAATTATGATTAAGTGGAGTCGCCAAATGATTGAGTCTATTTATAATAAACAACAAGCATCAAATAAAGAAAAAAAAAGAAAGGAAAACAAAAGTCATATTATGGAAATAGAAAGATTTATCCCCGACAATAGCACCAAAAATGTTGTTGCCTAATCCACACCTCATGTCACGTGGAAGAAATCTTCAATCCATTGGGCGTGGCCTTGGGGGAAAGTCTTGAGTCAAGTTGTTGTCACCTGACACTTGACTCCTCCATTTAGGCTAAATCCTAGCAAAGCCAAGGGGGTAGTCTCTAAAAACGAACCTTAGGCTTGAACAAAATCTGAGCACAATTATTGTTCTAGGAGTTTAAAATGAAATCCCAAAAGTAAATACAACAATTCTAACAACATATATGAAACATAAAGGAAATGATTATGATGGAGATGTTAAGCAAATAAAGTACTTGAGTATAGCTTGAAAGGAAATACAAGTGCTTGAAGGTAAATGTTGATAAGCAATATAATAGACGAGTGCCAATAATGTAAAAATATTGTTGTAGGAATGTGTTGCAAGTGCTCTTGACAAATTTTATTATTACAGGTTATTGCTTGAATTAGTGGTTTAATTTAGTGAAGTGGATTCATGTTGCAAGTCCACTTTGTGAATGCAAGATTATAAGTGTGAAACAAAAATAAAAATCTAATCTAATATTTTTTTCCTTTCACTACTATCCCTCAAATGAATACAAGAAGGATTGCAAGGAATTTAATGGGGAGACAACCAAGATCTCAAAGTTTCCCTCTGAATTCACAAGTCAATCCACAAGAAGGATCTTGTATTGAGCAATAATAAGAGAATTTTTTCCCCTATTAACACTAATCCACACTTACCAGTTCTCATTTTGATGGATACCTCATATCAAGCAAAGCTCACAAGGGGCCAATGCATACCGAGGCTGTTGAGGGGAATGTTTATTTGTCAAATTGAAATAACTGAAAGGAAATGAAAAATGAAATCTAAACTAATATAATCTAGAAATTGAAACTTATCTAATGTTTTGTTGTTCTTGGGTTTATTTTAGCTTTGCGAAAATAAAATGAAAGCGAGAAAAAGAGACAAACACGAAAATGAGACAGTTCCCCCCAACCCCTTGGGGGATTGCAGGCCTAGTGTGTTATCCCACTCTTTCTTTTTTTATTACAACTTTTTAGAAGAAGTTCTCTTGTTCGCTTATAATTTCAAGACCAAGAAAACTTACAAATTGATGGAAGAATAAGTTCATGTTTCAGAAGATGAGTTTATGGGGGTCTCGGATGCTCCAGATCCACCAAATTTCAGAGCTTCTCCTTGGATGCTCAAGAAACCTACAAAAACAACAAGAAAAATAGGCCAAAAGATGCTACAAACCACTTTGAAAGGACCTGCAAAATTTAGCTTTATGCAAAAAAATTCTAAGTGAAAGATTGCATAAAAAGGAAGCAAACTAAGACCAAGCACTAAACCAACTAAACTAAATGTCTTTTATTTGTTGTTTGGACAACAAGTAAAAGCCACCTAGATTGGCTAGATATAGAGATAAGAACTCTTTATTATAAAAAAATGCAAGGATTTATAAATGATGAGCAATGTATAGATCTAGCTTAACCTTGCATGCAAGTTGAAATACTTAACATTTTGATGATAATGTAAGTCTAGCTATTGCATGCATGAAAAAAGTAACCAAAAGTGTTTAACTTTGATGAGATAGAGAAGGAAAATAAAAGCTTGCAATGTGGAATTCTTTTTGGGCTATGGTGTCCTCCGGTGAATAGTTGAGGGCCTTTGTTCTTGATAGTCTTGGAGCACATACAAGATTTAAATCAAATAGACCACTTCTCTAAATTGTAGAAACATGTAAATCTTAATAAAATTGCAAAGAATCTATTAGAAGATGTGATTCCTATACAAGAGACCTGGATAACATGTTAGTTCAACTAAAAATACATGCAAATCAAAATTTCTAAATGTAAAAAATACAATAAAATCTAGGAAGCAAACTATCTTGAAATATCTTACCCTATTGTGTGATAGCACACCATCAAAGGCCCATTTAACATAAATACATGAAAAATCAATTAAGATAAAATTACCTCAAGTTTAAGCAATGAACATCAAACATCCACACAATAATACCATCCACCATATGACCTCCAAAGTATTTAGCTTTATTCCAATAGAAAATGATTACAATACAAGCGTTTCTCCAACTTCCAAAATCTACTTCAAAATGGGAGAGATGGCTTGTTTAAATAAGAGAAGGGCACACTTACCAAGGAGGGAGGGTGCACATCCCAAAGTTTTTTATCCAAGTGGAGAGATGGATCTAAGCCACATCTCATCAAACTCAAGAGAAAGTCGCCACAAGTCGAAATAAAGGGAAGAGAGGGAGACACCCTGCAAAATAGAGGTGGTAACCTCCTTGAGATTGACGTCCCACATACTAAGCATGCCACCTCTCTCAAAGGATGCACATCCTTCATAGGGATCTCCATCAACTAAAGAGAACTCCCTATTCAAATCGCCCTAACTCATTCTCAAGTGTCACTAACATTTGGTGAACCGAGAGAGATAGAGAGAGAGTCCACTGAAAACATGTCAACACCTTACAAATAAGAAAGCTTATTTTTTTTGGTCTTTTTTTGGACCATTTTCAAGCAAAATTGACTTTTATAATATAATAAGTCAATAATTTCTCTCGAAAAGAGGGTACAAGGGTATAAGGGGTACTTTGGGTTAGAAAACGAATACCCCCAAGGCATATAATACATCCTAGTACCACCTTTTTAATGTTACATCAAATTACAAGGTACAATTCTTGTTTTACGAGAAATTTTATGACTTATTAAAATAATTAAAAAATCCTAAGGGGGACATAGTGCATGTCTATAAGACTCAAGACCAATTACTAGAATGGTAATATACATTAAACACTAGACTCAAAAAACTTAATAAGGCATATCCATTAGTACACACTCCATCTTTAGAGGTAATGAGTGAAAAAACTTAGAATTTATAAATTGTTGACGAGCAAAGTATAATTAACAAGTGAAAAAAAAACACTCTAGAGTATGCACTGATGACTAAGTCTTAGGGAGTTGAGTATTTTACATAATATAGACCTCATTCTAGCTCATTTTATTACAATTCCCCCATGGGGGTATGGACAATGCATAATAGAAGAAGAAGATGAAGAAAACTTGAAGCGGTCATATGACCCATTTGGACCTTTGAACTTTGATTTTGAACAATTGACTTGTTCAATCTTTGTGTATCATCGTTATTCCTTCCTGGTGCAACTAGGGAGGTAACACATATCATAAGACTATTTGTTCTAGTTTTTCCCTCTTTGTTTTGAATGGTGTAGCACCTTGTTTCCCCCCATGACTATAATCATGTTTAAGACTTCATGTATTGTGATTATTGAAGCATGCAATTGTGTTTATGTTAATAAAAACAACATATAACAGACTGAGAGGAAGCCTTGTAGTACTGTCCATGATACCACGAGTGGGACTAGTGAGGTGGAACTGGGATGTTTTTGTGAAGAAAACATAAATCTTTCCCAACAATCCAACTTGCACCTGCATGAATTGAATGCATAAACATGTCCAACGTACCTTGATTGTCTTGACCACAAGGAACCTGTTAATGACAGGCATATCATGTGGTTGGAACAATTATAATTTCTTTCATAATGTTCCAATGGAGGAGAATGAATAAGGAGGAAGAGGGAAAAAATAGAAGGGACGAAGCATGGATGCAGAGAGTGCACACACACAAAAGACACACAAGAAGACA
>SNQJ01S0142294.1:1075-24690 GCA_010110895.2 Picea sitchensis
AGCTCTCGATCGTTGATCGAGTAAGGAGCAGAAGGGTCGTTGATCTGGTTGAAGGGGTCAAAGTCCCGAAGTAGGACCAGAGTCGTTGATTGAAGCGGACGCGCTTCAATAGATCGACAACTCTGGGTAAAAAACACAGAAGGTAAGCGAGATTTGATATTTGATTTTCATGGAGCCCGGAGACCCGAAAAGTGTCTCAATTGTCAATCAGTAGAAGTCATGCATCGCCAGATCGTTCGCTTCGGGTAAAAGCAACAGAAGACAAAGGAGGTTTGAGGTTTGAAAAGTATGAAGCCCGAATCGCGAAGCAGATCTCGGACATCAATTCAGAAAGGGAAGATTTGATCCATTGATCTGAAGAGGGCATAATTGAGCCATTGATCGTAAATCCTCGCCCAAGATCACAAGATCGACAGCCACAGTTCATTGCGGGGATGCGACGTGCCCAGGAGATAATTTTCTTGAGTAGTCCTGCAATTAAAACCACGGTTTGGCAAAAGGTGGTGGATTGCGGGGTCAAAAGCGGCGTGAACCCAAACCACATTTGAGTGGCCCCGCAATCACGTGTTTATTTAGCGTCCTATTAGAGAGAAACGTGTGGTCACCCCTTGGGCATTAAGCTGCGTTTCAATCCTGAGAAAAGGCAGTTAATGAAAATGGAGCTGGTTGTTGAAACCTCGACTCACTTGGTAATTAAAAAGTATGGAGGAGTTGGCCGTGGAAAACATAGTTGTCAACCCAAGGTACCCCTGTGGACGGATTCTCCTGTAGACCCATGTCAATCTGAGCTCGCGTCTGACAGAGGGATACATGCATAGTATGATAGAAGACTGCTCAGATGCAAAGTTTTGAATGTAGTGATCAGATCACTCTCCTGATAGTCGGGGACTGTTCTGAGTATAAATAAGTAGTTTTGATATTTTGTTATGGTTGTCAAATGGTTGAGCAGAGCTCCCTATTTTTTAATGTTTTGATGCCATAACTGTTCTCTGGTTATGTATAAGATTTGAGACTTTCAGATTAATAGAAGTCAACCTCTTTTCATCTCTTTGTAAAAACTGTGCTAAAACACTCGGGCATGGAGGATCCAGTCGAGGGTTGTTATGATGTTGTAATGTAGGTTTGATTGCAGCGGTATCATGACCATTTTTAGTCATCTTCCTTATGATCTTTTTCCCTCTTACAATGAATGGCTCGGGCATGGAGGATCTAGTCGAGTTGTTGTAGATGCATGGTGATGTAGGTTTGATCATTTTGTTGTTGTGACTTTGTAGTTTGGACATATTTCAGTGTCTGAAACTTGAGCTTAAGAGTGATCTTGAGTCTGAGTTTTTCCTCTCCAAGCTACTTGAAGGCCTGATGCCCATAACAATCTTGTCCACCTTTCTTACTAAGTCTTCCCTTTGCTCACACTTAAACTCAATTCACTGACTGAAGTTAGTTGTGGCCCTCACTTCCTTGTGCATTTCTTGTCTAGTTCTATGTTGACCATCATTCATATATTGAGTTTTGTCCATTGACCTCCACTCATATAAAACCAACATCCACCAAAAAATCTGATGGGTATTGGGCTTATCCTCTCACAATCTGAGGGTGAATTTCAGTGCTAACGTTCTTGGCGTTGTTGTCGGGGAACGAATTGAAGACTTTTCCCTAGGATAGAATGACAATGAGCTTCTGATTCTTAAGGTGCATAAGACATCAGAACCATTGAAGATTGCAACTTCCACCTGGAAACTCCACAATCGAAGACTCCACTGGGGAGGATCATGTTGACAGAAAGATGACCATACCGAAGGGGAAGACCATGTATCACTTTATGAGCTTTATTCATGAAATCATGTTCTTGTTTATCAACTCATTTCTCTCTTTTCCTTCACATATAAAGAGGATTATCTTCTGCTTTGTCTATTCAGATGATAATAGGCCTTCCTTTATTTATCCATCCTTGGAAGAAGAAAACATGCCCTCTTCTTATGTTGTAGATACCGATCTTGTGTCTTCACCTCTGCCTATTCATAAAAGTGAGATTTTTATTACATCTCCTCTTGATATTTATCACCCTTGTAGCCCTGAGGAGGTTGAAAATAATTTACAGTCTTCTCAAATATCGTTACCTTCCGTTATTCCTGCTGAGCCTTGCCATCAACTCGTTAATCTTCATGATCAACCCACTGCTTTTCAAATTAAAATCAGAAATAAGTTGTTTAAACCTTTAAGGCTACCACTTGACCTTCATCCTTATCCTCTTTATTCCTTTGAGTATCTTCCTCGATTTTCTGGGGAGAATCATATTACAGCCGAGAGGCTCTTGGGGGCCTTTGAGAACTTTGTTGACCAGTTCGATATTGTTCATGAGGATGTTTCCATGAGGTTGTTCTCACACTCTTTGTCTGGAGATGTTGATGTGTGGTTTAGATGTCTGGAAGCCGGTTCTATTGGCTCCTGGACTGAGCTATGCCATGCATTTTTAAAGTGTTGGAGTGAGAACAAGTCCCTTGATCAATACTGGTTTGAGTTTAATGAATTGAGGAGAGGGGAAGAGGAAGCCTTGGCTGTCTTCAACATGAGGTTTTACAGTGTTTATCATAGTATGCCTGTGGAGATCAGACCCACAGAGATTGTTGCCATGGTGTACTATGTCATGGCTCAACATTTAGAGCTTGTCCTTCTCCTAGGAGAAAGGAAATCTGCATCTTTAAGACAACTGTTTGAAGATGTTGAAGAGGTAGAAGAGAACATCAAGTCTAGCAAGGGAGTTCGTACGCAAGCACATCATGAAAAATTGCATGTACATAAGAAAGAAGACTATCAGTATGTTTGAGATTCTGAGCAAGAAGACTGTTAGTATGTTTCAGATTTCGAGCAAGAAGACAATGAGTATAATTCAGCTCTGGAACAACAATGAGGAGGTGGATGTGACTCCCATTTGGAAACAGATCCTTCCATATTTGCAGATTCTATGGGCAGGAATGCATATCCATCTTATGATCAGTTTCTGAGACATTTTGAGCATGTAGCAGTGGTTGATTGCATAGATAACTATACGTTATTGGTTGATCATAGTTATGGCATTTGAAATCTTGTTGCACCATTATCTTATGATCATTCTTATGAAGAAGAGACTACAACTGTTGATGATCAAGAGTTTTTTTCAAAAGAACAGAGAAGTCTTTTATTTACAAGCAGAGAGGCATTTACAGAGGAGCAACCTGGTCTTCTAAAGAAACCAAGATTCTGTCAAACGATTCATGATCCTATGGCTATATACATGGAGTCATATGTTTTAGATTTTAAAAATTTCCAAGACCTCACTATAGATACTTTTCCTTTATTCATCAAGGAAAAACATTGTGTGGAAATCAACCATCCGAGGCCTGCAGAGGACATTCAAGAGCATGATAAAGAGCAGAGCTTTCCCATGGTTCCTGTTTATGATGATTATGATTATGATCCTTGGGAGAGTCATGAAGAAGAAGAGGGAGTACCAAATGTGCAGTTCATATCTTTCCCAGAGCCTGCAAATGAGAAACCATCACCTGGGATCAGTCAGCCTGCATCAGTCGTGTGTGACTAGCTGTAAGACAGAGCATGTTTTCTGTTACTAGCCCAATGGATTTTGTCATTTGCTCTATGAACCTGTAAGGGAGTACATGGAGTTTCATTTCCTTCATGTCTTGGAGCTGCTCAGCTTTATCCTAACTTCAGAACTGGGAGGAGAGCTTAAAAGCGTAATCATTTTGTTGTCACAGTTGCATTGTTTTTATTTGATCAGTGACAGAGTAAACAAGTTTGCAGCTCGAGAGTTGCTTGAATGGCTATGGTGGAAGTTTTCTTTCACCTAGTGCTTTGTAAAAATCAATTAGTCTAGGAATGTACATAAATAAGCTCCTCCTGGAGCCCATGTATTTTGCTTTCGTTTTTAGGATAGTGTGCGTGTCGGCCTTTAATCCTTAGCAGGATGTTTTTTGAGCATGACTCCATTAGCCCAATGCAGAAGGCGACTGGAACTACTTGTTCTTGGCAGCTCACAGGGATCATGCCATCCCCTGTGGAGATAAATGTTACCACGTATAGTTGTCAAGGGTAGCAGGTCATCCAAGTTTGTGATCTTCACAGGAAGCGTTCGAGCGCAACATGCAAAGTAGCTCATTTCGGGCTTAAAATACAAACTGGCGGGCTTAGTTTTACGACGGTGGACATCCCCTATGAGGATCACATTAACGGCCCCCCAAGTATTCAAAGTTTCATAATTGCATGAAGTATAGCACCATGAAAAATACCTGAAGCCCAAAGGCCCAGAGTAAGTCTCAACCGTCTCATTCAAATGGACACGCGGCACCAGATCTAGAGTTCCAGAGGAAAGCGAAGGGGGGGAAAGCCCAAAGACCTGAAGTAGCTCTCGATCATTGATTAAGAAGGGAACATAAGGGTCGTCGATCTGGTTGAAGGGGTTAAAGTCTCGAAGCAGGATCAAAGTCGTTGATTTAAGCAGACACACGTCAATAGATCGACAACTCCGGGTAAAAAACACAGAAGGTAAGCGAGATTTGATATTTGATTTTCCTGGAGCCCGGAGACCCGAAAAGCGTCTAAGTCGTCGATCAGTAGGAGATGCACGTCACCAGATCCTTTACTTTGACTAAAATCCACAGAAGACAAAGGAGGTTTGAGGTTTGAAAAGTGCGAAGACCGAATCGCAAAGCAGATCTCGACCGTTGATTCAGAA
The DNA here is from genome assembly GCA_010110895.2 of Picea sitchensis. Lineage (NCBI taxonomy): Eukaryota > Viridiplantae > Streptophyta > Pinopsida > Pinales > Pinaceae > Picea > Picea sitchensis. Next base: position 5,805 of record SNQJ01S0142294.1, read on the forward strand.
AGGGAAGATTTGATCCATTGATCTGAAGAAGGAAGATTTGAGTCGTTGATCATAAATCCTCTCCCAAGATCACAAGATCAATGACCATAGTCCATTGCGGGGACGCGACGTGCTCGGGCGATAATTTTCTTAAGCGGTCCCGCAATTGAAACTGTGGTTTGGAAAAAGCAATACGTGGCAAAAGGTGGTGGATTAGGGGCTCAAAAGCGGTGTGAACCTAAACCACCTTTGAGTGGCCCTGCAATCATGTGTTTATATAGCATCCTATCTGAGAGCAGCGTGTGGCTGCCCCCTGGGCATTAAGCCACATTTTAATCCTGAGAAAAGGTAGTTAATGAAAATGGAGTGTGTTGTTGAAACCTCGACTCGCTCAGTAATTAGAAAGTATGGAGGAGTTGGCCGTGGAAAATAGAGTTGTCAACCCGAGGTACCCCCATGGACAGATTCTCCTGTAGACCCATGTTGATATGATCTCGTGTCTGACAGAGGGATACATGCATAGTCTGACAGAAGATTTCTTAGACGCAAAGTTTTGAATGTAGTGGCCAGATCACTCTCCTGATAGTTGGGGACTCTTATGAGTATAAATAAGTAGTTTTGATATTTTGTTATGGTCGTCAACTGGTTGAGTAGAGCTCCCTATTTTGTAATGTTTTGATGCCATAATTGTTCTCTGGTTATGTATAAGATTTGAGACTTTCAGATTAATATAAGTCAGCCTCTTTTCATATCTTTGTAAAAGCTGTGCTAAAACACTTAGGCATGGAGGATCCAGTCGAGGGTTGTTATGATGTTGTAATGTAGGTTTGACTGCAGTGGTATCGTGACCAGTTTTAGTCAGCTTCCTTGTGATCTTTTTCCCTCTTACACTGAATGGCTCGAGCATGGAGGATCTAGTCGAGTTGTTGTAGCTGCATGGTGATGTAGGTTTGATCATTGTGTTGTTGTGACTTTGTTGTTTGGACATATTTCAATGTCTGAAACTTGAGCTTAAGAGTGATCTTGAGTCTGAGTTTTTCCTCTCCAAGCTGCTTGAAGGCATGATGCCCATAATAGTCTTGTCCACATTTCTTACTAAGTCTTCCCTCTACTCACACTTAAGCTCAATTCACTGACTGAAGTTAATTGTGGCCCTCACTTCCTTATGCATTTCTTGTCCAGTTCTGTGTTGAACAACATTCATATATTGAGTTTTGTCCATTGACCTCCACTCATATAAAACCAACATCCACCAAAAATTCTGATGGGTGTTGGGATTATCCTCCCACAATATGAGGGTGACTTTCAGTGTTAACATGTGGTATGCCACATAGTTCCTCATGGTTGAGGAGTTATGGCCTTGTGAAGTTAGAAGACCCAAAGAATGGTAAAGAAGCCCCTAGTTGGATAAAAGTCTTTAATGAAAGGGTAAAGTGGTTGTAACAAGAAAGTCAAGAAGCCCCTAAGTTAAGGAGATAGGTTACCCAAAAAAAGTATAAATACACCTCAATGAGTCATTCACAAGTACATTCACTCATTCATTCTATTGAACATCTTCTAGTGAACTAGTGATCTATTGGCAAGTTTTGTGATGGTGAAATCTAAGGTAGCGACAAGTGAGAAGTGCGAAAGTCTCGGAGTTGCAACAAATGTGAGTAACCCTAGGTTATTAGGTATCCATAGATTACAGGTCAGAAGGGTGTGGATGTATGCGGGTTGCACTGGACAAAAGTGCAAATATCCACGAGTAATAGAAGAGAAAGTTGCAGATCTGTGAAAAGCTCATGAAAGATTGGGAAATGCTAGTACTAGGTCGCTGAGGTCTGAAGAAAAGTTACAGGTCAGCACTATAATGTATCAGATCAACTACAAAGGTATATGTATGCTTATGTGTTTGTTTTGTAGATGTATGTTTGATGTATGGTGGCATATGCATGAGTCACATGCTTTGGTTCTTTGAGACACTTCATTTATGATATGGTACATATCTATGCTATGATATATGGTATAGTTTCTATGCATGGTTGATGCTTAAATAGATGATACATGATTTGATATATGATTAACTACTCATCATTGATGTTATGGTATCTGTTATCTCCTCAAATTCATTTGAGGATTCCAAGTCATTAGGTGATAGATTCTTCCCAAATTTTTCCTAACGTTTCCAGAATGGTCTTTTCAAAGAATATTTGTTTTAAATTCATGAGGAAAAATTGCTAAAGAATTAGCTTTCGACAGCTAAGGGTCGAATTTTATTGTGTTGTAAGCTGCTGAAAGCTCCCAGTTTCAGCAGTTAAAAAGGTTGGCGAAGGATGTTCTAAGCTGCCGAAAGTGCAGAGTTAGCCACCGGTTAACTTGTCATGTCGGACTCCTAAACCGTCATAAACTAACACATGTCACACAAAGCTCAGCGCAGATTTCTATACCACATAATCCACTCATATCATCAACTATGTATATGCCGGTGCATTCAAAAGGCTAAAGGATCTAAACATCTGATGCATGGGGGATTCTATCTCTGAACGCAAAATGGACAGTTGCCAAATGCCTGATTTGCAGGCAGAGGATTTGTGCATAGGTATCCTTTGGTAAGCATAGCTTGTTTGTTGGAATGTTTGACAGGTCGAAGGCACCTGGCCACAAGGAAAAGCCATGAACATGAGGATTTGCGCTGAGCTATAAGGTTTGAGGTATCTATCACCAAAATACCATAATCAAATCATCGATGAGAGCAGTAGACATAGTGTTTACAGGGAAAGAAAACCAATATTTACTGCTGTCAATCGCCAAGCCAATTAGTTTTTGAGGATTAGATACATGTGCTTTCTATGAGGGCCTTTGTAATAAGACTTTTCGCTGCAAAAACTTCCATTTCGCTGGCACAAAGGATTTCACTGCAATGATCTCAAGAATAATGCTTTTTTATTGTACAAGGAAGTAATTCAGATTTGAGGAGATACCCAAGTATCCATAGTCTCTAGCTACCAAAGATTTTTCTGCCAAGGGTTTTTCTTCCAGGACCGGTGATGATATTTACATGTTTGATGTGTGAAGCATTGAATGAGTTCGGATGAGGGCCAAATGGGTGAAGCATGTGTAGAAATAAAATGGTTTAGTTGGATTACTTTAGGAACTAGCATGCTGAAAGTATTGAGTTTATCCACTTCCATGCAGCACGATTTTTATCTCAATTTCCTGCCATCAACACATGAGTGTTAGCCATTCAATGATTTAAACAAGACTTTGGGAAGTAAACTTGTTGAAGAACTTTGAAGAAGGTGAAGCTTTCATATCGCTTCTCTGTACATCTGCACACTATATTTGTAGCAGTTATTCAACATGGGAAGAATGGACCTATCACAATATTTCTTGCACTAGATAGGTGTCTTCCTAGCCAAAATTTTATCCAGGTTATTGAAATAGAATCTGATGTAGGGCTGCATGAGGTTCATTATGATGAAGAATGTTTTGCAATAACATAAGCATACAATCCTTATTAATCAAGTATGTATGTTGCCATGCATCAAGAGTTACATGGTGCTTGCAGACTAGAAATGGTTATTGACATTATTTAAGAGATGCACCATTTACAGGGCTTGCGTTATCTCTTCTTGGCCTCTATTCTCCAGTTGAGGATATTAATATTATACTTCCAAGTGTATGGGACAATCAAAATCGAATCCCCTGACTTTCAGCAGCTTGTTCTGCACTGTTCTATATGTGTAAGCTGCCGAAAGTGCAGAGATTTACAAAAGATCAACAAGTGGTAGAATTTTAGTCAAAGTCGACTTCTTCTTGATTTTTATATGATAAATCATGCTCCAAGTTGCAAAGATGATTCGATAAGACTTCTTTATCCTCAAAGGTATCTTGTTTGGTACTTGAAGACTCAAGTTTTAGATGGGATCTAATCCCTTAAAGATAGGATCTTTTCCCTTTTGTTGTAATTAGATTAATCTCTTTTTGATAGGTAGCTTGAGATCCACTTTCTTGGGATCTGTAACAGCTATGTAAAGTCTATTTAAGCCTATTGATATATGGTAAAAAGAAGGGGTAAGAACACAGTCTTGAGGACTATGGTTCAACTTTGGAGACTTAAAGCCATTTTTCATGTATTGAAGACATCTATGAATACATCTTAACACATAAGCTTCTTTCATTGTATTTTGTTCAGTTTTCCATCTTCTATCTTTTCCATGTTTATGAGTAGTGTTGTATGCATTGTTCTATGTATATCTAATGACAAATGACTATCATGTAATCTCTTCGTTGATATACTAAGCTTGTATACATTGTTTATCTAATGACAGATGACTGCCATTTCATCTCTTCATTAATAGACTTAGCTTATAAGCATTCCTGCCCGTTATAATTGGTCTTTCACATGCACAACTGTGTATATGATTCTACTGATATAATAAGCAATTCTCCATACTTTCACACCTTTGATTTAAACCTTCCGAATAGTCTAGTTGAAAGCCTTTTGTTTTTGAGTGGATTTATATGTTTCTTGAGTGAATGAGAGCATATCCAGTCATCCAACTTGATCCTATTTCCCATACATTCTTGAATATTTAAGTTGCCAAGCTCATTCCTTTTACAGTCAGGGAAAGACTCTTGGAGTGATAACAATATCTACATTTGACATATCTTATGGTACATGATTAATGCATGTTATACTACATATGTTGGTACATAGTTGATGGATGATATGGTATACGTTTTGGTATAGCTCATGTTGATGATTAGTTACAAGTTGGATACAGTGACATGTTGGATTCAGTGATAGGTTGATGTGACAGTGAAAGTGGCAGTGACATGGACAATGACAGTGACAATGACAGTGGCAATGATTATGGTAGTGACAGTTGGTCTACATTTATATTTCAAGGTTGCAGGATGGGTCAAGGAAATGGGGTTGTATCCTCCTTTCGGTTGTAGCCGAAGAACACGGGGAGTTGGAGCTTCCTTCAGGTTGGAGCCTGGGAATCAGGGGGTTACAACCTCCTTCTGGTTGGAGCCAAAGAATGTAGGGAGTTGTAGCCTCCTTCCAATTGTAGCCGGAGAATTGAGAAGTTGGTGCTTCCAATGAATGTATTCTTTTGATAAATAAGAAAATTATTCCGTGGTTTTCTCCCATTTGGGTTTCCACGCAAATTATTGTGTATTGTGTTTCTGTGGATGTCTATTATGCTCTGTTGATTTATACTGCTCATGATATATTGATGATATACTATTGATGATGTTAATGATTACATATTATGGTTAAAATTGATAATAAAGTGCTCATACTGATTCACCCCCCTATCCATATTCCAACAATTGGTATTAGAATAGGTACTTCAAGAAATAGTTTAACCATTGGAAGGAGATCATGGAATACTCTAATATTAGAGCACCAAGGTTTGATGGAAAAAACTATGCCTTTTGGAATAAAAGGATGCAAACCTTTTTACATGCACAAGGATTTGATGTTTGGCAGTTAGTAGTAGATGGATATGTAGCGCCAACCACTCCCCCAATTGATAAATATGGAAAGAAACTCAACGAAAAATAAATCAAAGGCTAAAGACACCATTCTGAGTAGTCTGGGTGATTCAGTATTGGTTAAATTTATGCATTGAAAGACCATAAAGGATCTTTGGGATAAACTTCAAAAGATTTACAAAGGAGATACCAAAGTTAAGGGAGCTAAGCTTCAAACCCTCAGAGATAAGTTTGAGAAACTAAATATGAAGGAAGATGAATACATTGCAACCTACTTTCTACGAGTTGACGAAATAGTGAACACTATTAGAGGACTGGGAGAAGAAGTTGATGAATCAATGATCGTTCAAAAAATTCTAAGATCTCTACCTATGAGATTTGATCCTAAGATATCCAACATGGAAGAAAGAACAGATCTTGAAAATTTGAGCATGGACGAGCTACATGGAATATTCACATCTTATAAAATGAGGATAGAACAAGAGAACCCAGCCACGAAGGAATAAACGTTCAAGGAATCCAAGAAGACAAACAAGTAGAACAAGAAAAAGTTGAAACTAGATTCTAGCTGCAACAATGATTCAGAGGAAGATGAAGAAGTGGAAAACTTCGTAAGAAAGTTGAAAAGAGAAACCGAGAAGTACAAAGGTATAATTCCATTTAAATGTTTTAATTGTGATGGTATTGGTCACTTTGCTTCTAAATGTCGTTATGCTAATAATAAATGTAGCAATGAAGAAGAAGATTCCAAGAAGAAAAAGAAAAAGAAAAAGGGAGACAAGAGAAGGAACAAAAATAAGTTCTTCAAGAAAAGCTTCTACTCAAAGGAAGGCAGTTCTTTATCACACGAGGATAATGATAGTGATAGTGATTCAAAAAGAGTACTCTTCATGGTAGTAAATGATGATGAAGAGGATTCTGAATAAGAAGACGAATTCGATCTCATAGCAGAATTAATCAACACCTTAGAGGAACTAGGGAAAGAAAGAAAACAAATCAAGTCACTTAAGGCAGAGTTAAAGAAGAAAGAAGGATCTCAAAATTCCAACTCAGAAGAAGTCAAGCAAATAATCATGAAGTTTAAAATCCAGGTAGAAGAACACAAAAGAATTGAAGAAACACTCAGAAATCAGTTAGAAGATAAGGAGAAGATGATTGAAAGCTTGGAAGCAAAAATAGTGACCTTAAGAAAATATCTTTAGAAGAAAGACATGCATCAGAATAACACCAAGATATTGGATGAGATCATCAACAATCAAAGGCCATACTATGGCAGATCTGAGCTAGGATGCAACTAGATGAAAAATGAGAAAGGTTCGAGCTCCAAGACAACAAAACATGAAGCAGAACAAAGCACCTATGCATAAATAGTTAGAGGTACTCAAGAAGAAAATCACAGAGGAACTGGACCACCTAGAATATTCAGAACAAAGAATCAACAATCAACAACATCTCAAGAAGAAGAAGGCTTCAGAAGATCAACACCATTTAGAAGATCCCCTACATTCATGTATCAAACTATTTTTCTTGGTTTATGTTATTCTTGTAACAATTTTGGATACAAAGCTACAAACTGTAGAGCCTATGTCAAGAACAGAAGAAACTATGAAGGTTATTCAAACAACAATTATCCTAGAAGGTCACATGAAGCAAAAAAAAGAAATCACAACAATTTTGGTTCACTAAGTAATGAAGTAGAGTGCCACAAGTGGAACAAATTTGGACACATGACCAAAGGTTGCAAACTGACTATTCCTCCAAGGGAACCGAAGTAGAATATCAAACAAGAACCACAAAGGACATGGAGAAGGAAGCAATATCAATTCAACACTGAAGAATGCTCACTTGCTTTACAAGATTAACACAAGAAAAGTGGGTGGTATGTTGACAACGGTTNACCTTAAGAAAATATCTTTAGAAGAAAGACATGCATCAGAATAACACCAAGATATTGGATGAGATCATCAACAATCAAAGGCCATACTATGGCAGATCTGAGCTAGGATGCAACTAGATGAAAAATGAGAAAGGTTCGAGCTCCAAGACAACAAAACATGAAGCAGAACAAAGCACCTATGCATAAATAGTTAGAGGTACTCAAGAAGAAAATCACAGAGGAACTGGACCACCTAGAATATTCAGAACAAAGAATCAACAATCAACAACATCTCAAGAAGAAGAAGGCTTCAGAAGATCAACACCATTTAGAAGATCCCCTACATTCATGTATCAAACTATTTTTCTTGGTTTATGTTATTCTTGTAACAATTTTGGATACAAAGCTACAAACTGTAGAGCCTATGTCAAGAACAGAAGAAACTATGAAGGTTATTCAAACAACAATTATCCTAGAAGGTCACATGAAGCAAAAAAAAGAAATCACAACAATTTTGGTTCACTAAGTAATGAAGTAGAGTGCCACAAGTGGAACAAATTTGGACACATGACCAAAGGTTGCAAACTGACTATTCCTCCAAGGGAACCGAAGTAGAATATCAAACAAGAACCACAAAGGACATGGAGAAGGAAGCAATATCAATTCAACACTGAAGAATGCTCACTTGCTTTACAAGATTAACACAAGAAAAGTGGGTGGTATGTTGACAACGGTTTTTCAAATCATATGACAGGTGACAAGAAAACGTTTCTGACACTGAAGAAGGAATGAGATGGATCAATTTCGTTTGGAAATGATAACTCATCCATAATTATAGGAAGAGGCACATTCAATCTTGGAAGTAAAGATGCCAAAGCAGAAAATGTTCTACTGGTTGAAGATATGAAGCACAATCTACTAAGTGTAAGTCAAATGTGTGATCAAGGACACATGCTTGTGTTTGACTCAGATAAATGTGAGATAAGAAAAGAAGGATCAGGGAAGTTGGTGGCTATAACTAGTAGAACTCCAAACAACATATATGTCCTCAATTAAATTAGAAAGGAAAGATGTTGCTTAGGAAAGGAAAATGAAAGTTGGCTTTGGCAGAAAAGAATGGGTCACATGAACTTTGATAACCTGGTCAAAATCAACAGAAAGGAAGCAGTGAAAGAAATGATTGAGATTTCAAAGCCAACAAATACTCTATATGAGCATTGTCTACAAGGGAAACAAACTAGGACCAAGTTCAAGTCAAAAGAGTATTCCACGACAAAACCATTGGAGATTGTACACATTGACCTATGTGGACCTACAAGAACGAAGGGATTAAATGGAGAACAATATTTTATGCTACTATTTGATGACTACACAATAATGACTGTAGTTTGCTTTCTCCGGAAGAAGTCAGAAGCATTTAAACACTTCAAGATATACAAAGAGATGGTTGAAACCAAGATGGATTTGAAAATCAAGTGTTTGAGATCATACAATGAAGGGGAATTTACATCAAATGAATTTATGGATTTCTGTGGCAAACATGGAATAAAGAGATAATTATCGGTAGCCAGGACACCTCAACAAAATGGAGTTTTCGAAAGGAAGAACAAAACAATACATGAAATGGCCAAAACCATGTTGAAATATTCCAAGTTGAGTGACATCTTTTGTTCACAAGAAATACATACAAGAATTCACATTCTGAACAAAGGAATGCTCAGAAGTAACAATGATATGACTCCCGACGAGTTATTGAAAGGAAGACTGACAAATGTGAAGCATTTCAGAGTATCTGGAAGAAAATATTATATCAAAAGAGAATATGGAAGGCTTGGAAAATTTGACTCTCGAGTTGACAAGGGAATACTAGTTGGGTATTCAAGAAAAAACAAAGCATATAAATGCTTCAGTCCAAGACTCAACAAAATCATGGAAAGCATCAATGTAACGATTGACGAGATAGATGTATGGAAGAGAAAAGAAGGAAGCAAAGATTCAAAAGAGCAGGATAGTGAGGAAGATCTAAAAGAGGAAGAAACATAAGAAGAAGAGAAGCCATAAACAAAACAAGAGGAAGATGAGCAACATATACCTCCTAAGACACCTAGCCGACGAGTACAAAAAAATCATCCACTAGAACAAATTATTGGGAATAAAGATGTAGGAGTTGAAACTCGAAGAAGATTACTTTCACTAGAACAACAATATCTAACATTGTTATCTACAATTGAACCAAGCAATTTTGAAGAGGCCAACAAAGATGAACACTGGATTAAGGCTATGGATGAAGAATTGGATCGAATAGAGAATAATGACACATGGGAACTGGTTCCAAGATCGAAGAACAAGAACATGATTGGTACAAAGTGGGTTTTCCGAAACAAATTGAATGAGGATGGACAGGTACCCAGAAACAATGTAATATTCCAGATATAAAAAGTATGTAGAGCAGAAATAAAATGCTAGAAATGGTAGATAAACAACAATATAATGAGAACACCACCACAATAACACTGAAATTATATCAAAATAACACTAGAAAGAGCACTTTGATTCTGAGTAAAATGTTCATGGGCCTCTTCGAGGGGGCAACCTCCAGTTAAGCAGAGCTCTATTACAATAATATCCAAGCTAGGGTTCTCATACCCTCAACTCCTATTTATACTAAATATGTCTATCAAAAGAACCATCTAGAGGAAAATCCTTCTAGAAGCAAAAGCTTCTATTAGGTCTTCTTACATTCGACTTATTCTACTTTATTGCAAGGCCTTATTAATATTGACCTTTATTACATTTGAATATATTGTTCTACCTATGTGCGGGTTAGGTTCCTAACATGTCCTCCCCCTTAAAAACAACCTTGTCCTCAAGGCTTGAGATGTGGAAATTGCTACAGAATGGTAGTTGGTTCCCAAGTGGCATCTACTGGAGTTGTATCTTTCCACTGGACTAACACTTCCTTGATGGTTCTCTGACATAGGCGACACTCACGTTGGTCCAAAACTGCTTCTGGCTATAGCCAAATGGATCCTTCTTCGTCCAACTCGGGAAGGTTGGTTTGAATTTGGCACTTAGTTCCAATCACCTTCTTTAAGCATGAAACATGAAAAACATGATGTAGCTTAGAATGAATGGGAAAAGCTAATTGATAGGTCACCTGTCCCACACACTTGAGAACAGTATAAGGACCATAAAATTTGTGCGCCATCTTCTGACAATGCTTGACCTTGAGGGAATTTTGCTTGTAAGGTTGCAGTCGAAGAAACACTTGATCCCCTTCTGCAAATTGACATTCAAAGCGACCTTGATCTGCTTATTGCTTCATGTGATTCTATGCCATGACCAAATTCTCTTTGAGGGTACGGAGAATAGCCTCTCGAACTGTAAGCGTTTGGTCAACCGCCTGGACCTTTAAGACACCTGGTAAGTATGAGAGAACTGAAGGTGAATTTTGTCCATATACCGCTTCAAAAGGAGTCATGCATGTAGTTGTATGGTATGAAGTGTTGTACCACCATTGATTTTTCTTTTCTGAGGCAAAACACCTCAAATATGTTTCCAAACACTTGTTGACAAATTCAATTTGACCATCAATCTGGGGATGATAAGTTGTGCTGAGATGCAATTGGGTGCCTTGTAGCTTGAACAATTCTTGCCAAAAATTGTTGGTGAAAGTTGGGTCACGATAAAAAACAATAGAATGCGGCATGCCATGAAGCTTGAAGACCTGATCCATGAAAATTTGAGCCATAATGGATGTTGTAAATGGGTGTTGAAGAGACAATAAATGAGCATACTTGGAAAGGCAATCAACAACCACCATGATGACTGATTTATTTCTCGATTTTGGTAAGCCTGTAATAAAATCCACAGAGATATCGCTCTAAATAGCAGGTGGAATCGGAAGCGGTTGTAGTGTGCCAGGATATTTGATTGTTTCGCCCTTGTTGCATTGACACACCTCACATTCAACGACAAAATTATGAACATCTTGTTTCATACCATCCCAGAAAAAAGAACGTTTGACCTTGTCATAGGTTTTGGTAAACCCGAAGTTCCCAACTGTGGGTGTAGCATGAAGCTCAGAAAGTACCGTGGATTTAAGTTTTTATTGTTTACTTAAATACAAACAACCTTTGTATCGAAGCTCATCATGGATTCAAGAGTACCCTGGGGAAACTGGAGCATTTGACTGCAATTGTTGTATTAGATGCAAACTTTTGGGATTGTGTAGCCATTCCTGGCGAATGGCTTGGAGCCAATCTGGTACAATGAAGGAGAGAGAAAAAAGGGATCCTTCATCTTCATATTTTCAGGAAAGTGCATCCACAACCACATTGTCTTTGCCTTTCTTGTAAATGATATCATAATCATATCCAAAGAGCTTAGTCACCCATTTTTGTTACTCTAGGGAGGAAATGTGTTGTTCCAAAAAATACTTGAGGTTTTGATGGTCTGTCTTAATTTGGAAGCGTTTCCCCAATAGATAAGGGCACCATAGATCAACGACATGCAGAATAGCCAACATTTCCTTTTCATAGATTGATTTAACCATATTTCATTCAGATAGTTGCTTACTGGTAAAGGCCAAAGGCTGACCCTCTTGCATAAGGACATCACCAATTCCTTTCTCTGAAGCATCACATTCCAGGACAAAGGTCTTTGTGAAATCAGGAAGGGACAGGACTGGGATGGTGCACATGGCTATCTTCAAGGTTTGAAAATCTTGAGAAGCTGCTAGAGTCCAAGTGAAAGAGTTCTTTTTTAGGAGTGTCATGAGAGGTGCTACAATCTTTCCATAATTCTTAACAAACTTGTGATAATAACTTGTTAAGCCCAGAAATCCACATAAGCTTTTGAGAGCCTTCGGGTGAGGCCAGTATTGCATAGCTTCAATCTTTTTAGGATCCACCCTGACGTTGTCCTTGCCAACTAGATGACCCAAGTACTCGATTTCTGAGGCGCTAAAAGCACATTTAGATTGTTTCAGGAAAAGTTGGTGCTGAGAGAGGAGATGGAGAACTCAATCCACATGAGCAAGATGGTCTGTCCAGGTTTTGCTATAGATGAGGATATCATCAAAGAAAACTAAGACAAAATGATGGAGAAAAGGACAGAAGACATGATTCATGAGGCTTTGGAAGGTGGAGGGGGCATTACACAAGCCAAAGGGCATGACCAAAAACTCATAGTGGCCCTCATGAGTTCTAAAGGTAGTATTAGGATGTCTGCCTCTTTCATACATATCTGGTTATCCAGAATGAAGATCCAGTTTAGTAAAGAAATCGACACCACTCAATTCATCCAAGAGGTCATTAATGACAAGAATGGGAAACTTGTCTTTAATGGTGAGTTTGTTGAGGGCATGGAAGTTAGGACACATTCACCAAGAACCTTCTTTCTTCAAAACCATGACCATAGGAGAAGAGTAGGGGGTCGTACTAGGGCGGATAATGCCTGCATTAAGGAGTTCCTGAACCATTTTCTCAATTTCATTTTTTTGGGAAAAAGGGTGACGATAGGGATAGATATTGGGAGGAAAGATTTCTGGTACAGGGGGAATGGAATGATCATGAACACCATGGGAAGGAGGGATTCCCTAGGGAGTGGAAAATACCACTTGATGTTTAGAGAGGATGGATTGGAGGTCTTGCGGCACCGAGGGTGTCTCAGTTGCTTGTATGGCATGGAGTTGGGAAATAACTCTAGAATGACCTTTTCTGAGCAACTTTTCCATGCGATGGGAACTAATGATCTCAGGTGAACCAATGGTGATGCCTTGAAACTTATATTGTTGGCCCTCCTGGTCGAATTGCATGGTTAATTCCTTAAAATCCACGAGAATAGGGCCTAAAGTCCTTAGCTAGTTTGCACCCAACACAATGTCACAACCACCCATGTCGATAGTAAACATATGAGATTTCAGGTGGTAGTCACCAATTTGGAGACACGCATTTTCACAACTCCCTCCACATTTCATGGAGCCACCATTGGCAATCATGATTTGGAAATTATTGACTGCATAGATATAGCAATGAGTTTCTTGGGAAATGTGGCAATGAATAAAATTATGGGTGCTTCCATTATCAACAAGAATGATGACCTTCCTATGCTTGATGTAACTGATTAGATTGAGGGTTTGAGGAGTAGAGAAACCAGTGAGAATACTGAGGGAAATGACCGGTTCTACTTCAGGAGGGTCTGAGGGAGGGGTTATGTCAGTGGTTTCAAGTGACTCAGACACAAGGGGAGTTTCAACATTCTCTTCCGAAATATCCTCTGAGATGGCCATAAAAATCTTTTGTTCCTTACACTTGTGGCCAGGAAAATATTTGTCATCACAATTATAACAAAAGCCTTTGAGTTGGTGTTCATCCATTTCAACCCTAGTCAATTTTTGGATCTTTAGTGGAGTAGAGGGAGTAGTGGGATTTACTGGTTTAGTGTGAGGGATAAAGGAGGGTTTATGTTTTTGAGAAGATACAACATGATGTGATTCTTTAGCTCTTTCAGTAGCCTCCACCCAACTATGAGGCCGAGCCATGAGGACATGGGCACAAATATCATCCTTGAGGCCATTGATAAAACATTCTTAGAAAAAGGCATCAGACATGCCCTCTGTCCCAAAAGCCAGGCGCTCAAAAGCAGCTATAAACTCTTCCACTATTCTGGATTGTTTCAACTTTGTCAAATGACCTAAATGGTTGGTGTCAGTGTCAAAGTATTCATAAAGCTCTGCCACAAAGTGTGTCTAAGAAATATACCCTTGACGAGAAGTTTTTCTCCATTGCCACCATTGCTAACGTTCTTGATCTAGATCAGGAACACCATACCAGAGTTTGGCCAAGTCATCTGTAATGCCGTATAAAGATAAATAATGTTCCACTTGGGTTACCCAACCAGTGGAATCCGAGCCATCAAATTTGGTCACATCCTCCCGTGAAAGGCGTAGGTCACGCTGAAAGTGATAGGGATGAAAATTATGGGAATGAGAGGAAGTTTCAGCTTTGGTATGTGGATGTGGGTCAGATAAAGGGTTATCTGTAGGGATATGCAGCTTGGTGCAGATCATCGAAATGACGTATTCAAGTTGGGTAGTCATGTCTTGTTTGAGTTCCTCGACTGAGGCGATGATGGAGGACTGCATGGTTGTATTGAGGGCGACAACATTGGCACTGAGCTATTTCACTTCTTGTTGGGTCTCTGTGAAATTAGATTGCAAGGTATCGAAGAGAGCTTCTAAGTCTTGGCTACGGGTATGGGCTATGATGACGAGGGAACTGAAATGGGGCAGGTGGGGTTAAAATTTTTGCTGAAAAATGATATGTATGAATGTGATAAGGGCGAAGAGATAAAGCCAATGGAATAGGTCTCAAATAATGGTGCAAAAATTTCCAGACCTTTTTTTTACACTTGCAGAGTTATACTTTGGTCTGAGGAATACTGCAGTGATGAAATGCCCAAATGCTTAACCAGGAAGAAATGTGTAGTGATTTGGCAACCCGAACACAGTTGCGCGACAATAGATCTTGTTTGTTTTAATTTTTTTGTTTCCGACCCCAAGGGTTAGGTATTCAAGGGTTCTACAGACAAGGGTTTTCCCTATGTTATAACTCTCTGATACACGTGCGGGGTCCAACAGTAGTACTCGACCCAATATCTCAGGGCACCAACTAAGGAGGCTAGACCGTGCCCTTAGCTGTACTACGCGACTACCCAGGTACTAGAGAGTATCTTCCCGAGTGCTATTCTCGGTGGCACTATAACAGTCAGGCGGTTGATCGGTTTATCTAAAGAGGGCTTCGGGTAATCTAGGCCTATCCGTACACATGTGTTGTCTGATGTGCTACCACTCGAAGGGGTACCAATAGGGGTTACAAGGGTGGCCAATAGATGTGCGCTTAAGTACCACTTGTATTTCCTGCGTGTATGAATCCCTTAACCATGGGTTTATGCGCGTAACGACAGATCTTTGTGGCTTAAAGATGTTGGAATATGTCTCTACCCTGAAAATAAATTTAACCCACAATTTATGCCGAGGAAAGTGCTCTGATACCACTTGTAATATTCCAGATATAAAAAGTATGCAGAACATAAATAAAATGCTAGAAATGGCAGATAAACAACAATATAACCAAAACAACACCACAATAACACTGAAATGATATAAAAATAACACCAGAAAGAGCACTTTGATTCTGAGAGCAATGTTCACAGACCTCGAGGGGGAAACCTCCAGTTGAGCAGAGCTCTATTACAATAATATCCAAGCTAGGGTTCTCATACCCTTGACTCCTATTTATACTAAATATGTCTATCAAAAGAACCATCTAGAGGAAGATCTTTCTAGAAGCAGAAGCTTCTATTAGGTCTTCTTATGTTCGACTTATTCTACTTTATTGCAAGGCCTTATTAATATTGACCTTTATTACATCTGAATATATTGTTCTACCTATATGCGGGTTAGGTCCCTAACAAACAAAGCAAGGTCAGTATGCAAAGGATACACTTAGATTGAAGGTATAGATTTTGAATAAACCTTTTCCCCAGTTGCAGGGATGGAAGCAATCATATTGATCTTAGCCTATGCATGTTCAAAAATAATCAAAGTGTATCATATGGATGTAAAATCATCCTTTCTAAATGGGGAATTAGAAGAATAAGTCTACATCGAACAACCTGAAGGGTTTCTACTATATAAAAAAGAAAGATTATGTTTGCAGGTTGAACAAAGCACTGTATGGACTCAAACAAGCTCCTAGAGCATGGTATTCAATATTGGATAGGTATCTACAACAACAAGGATTTAGTAAGGGCAATGCAAAAAACAATCTCTACATAAAAGTGGATTGAGACAATATATTGATAATTGAAGTTTATGTAGATGACATTATCTTCGGAAGTGATGATGACAGGATGAGTCAAAGGTTTTCCAGAGATATGCAAAATGAGTTCGAAATGTCTTTGCCCGATGAGTTGAATTTCTTTTTGGGATTACAGATATGTCAGTGTGATAAAGGTATTTTAATCTGAGAAATGCTAAAGAAGTTTGGAGTGGAAGATTGCAAACCCATGATTACTCCTATGCATACCAGTTGCAAGTTGAGCAAGGATGATGAATCAAAGGGTGCAGATAAAAAAATCTACAGATTGATTGGAAGCTTACTCTATGTGACAACGTCGAGACCGAATGTGATGCAAGCAGTTGGACAAGTTGCGAGATTTAAAGTAGCACCAAAAGAATCACATGTTATGGCAGTAAAGAGAATATTAAGATATCTCAAGGCAACACAAGAGTTTGGATTATGGTATCCAAAAGTGAAAGATCTATCTTTGGTCACCTACACAAATGCAGATTGGGTAGGTAGAATTGATGATAGAAGAAGTACAAGTGGAGTAGCCTTATTCTTGAGTGATTTTCTAGTATCATGGCTAAGAAAGAAACAATCTTCAGTATCTTTGTCCATAACAGAAGCAAAATATATTGCAGCGACAACATGTTGCACTCAAGATCTCTGGATGAAGAAAGCCTTGCAGGATATACAAGTGAGGTATGATGAGCCCATTTCAATACTTTATGACAAAACTAACACTATCAATATCTCCAAGAATCCAGTGATGCATTAAAAGACAAAACACATTCCGATCAAGTATCACTTTCTACGGGAACATGCTACAAAGAAGAACATCAAGATAGAGTACATTGGGACAAAAGAGAAGATTTCATATATCTTCACCAAACCACTTCCTGGGGAGAGATTTGAGTATCTTTGACATAAACTTGGAATAGTTTTCGCCCCACAATGATTCACACGACTTCATGCACAATATAATAGGGAGAGAACAACAAAAGAATTGAATAATACAAGTAAATAATCTTTTGAATGCTTTTCATATACTTCAAAGTTTTACACGAGGAAACACCATGAAGAGAAAGTAGAGGCTTGCAGATAGGGGGAGTAGTCCCAAGGAGGATTACCCATTTCCATTGATGCCAAAGGGGAAGATAAATAACAGATGCATGGAAACGGAGAGAAAGAACAGATGCATAGAAACAGAGAGAAATAACATATGCATGGAAACAAAGAGAAAGAACAGATGCATAGAGATAGGGGGAGCAATGGTCACATGGAGCGATGTTCATAGGGGGAGAATGAATAGGGGAATGAGTGTTACTATGGAATCAATGTTTCCATCAATTCCAAAGGGGGAGATTATTGAAAGATTGGTTGTCATTGATGTCAACCCTTGAAGAAATATAGTAGCCCCAAATGTATGGTTATAGAACCCATAATTGATCAAGGAAAAAGGTCATGAAGGAAGGTGTAAATTTAGGTAGCTCACTCATGGCTGGATAGTCCTCATCATGCCATTTCCGGTGATAGGTGGTACACCATGTAGTTCCTCATGGTTGAGAAGTTATGGCCTTGAGAAGTTAGAAGTCCCAAAGAATGATCAAGAAGCCCCTAGTTGGTTACAAGTCTTTAATGAAAGGGTAAATTGGTTGTAACAAAAAAGTCAAGAAGCCCCTAAGTTAAGGAAAGAGGTTACCCAAAAAAAATATAAATACACCTCATGGATTCATTCACATGTACATTCACTCACTCATTCTATTGAACATCTTCTAGTGAACTAGTGATCTATAAGCAAGTTTTGTGACGGTGAAATTAGAGGTAGAGACAAGTGAGAAGTGCAGAAGTATCAGAGTTGCAACAAATGTGAGTAACCCTAGGTTTTGAGGTATCCACGAGTTACAGGTTAGAAGGGCGTGGATGTACATGGGCTACAGTGGAGAAAAGTGTGGATATCTGCGGGTAGTAGAAGAGAAAGTCGTGGATCTGTGAAAAGCTCATGAAAGATTGGGAAATGGTAGTACCGGGTTGTTGAGGTCTGAAGAAAGGTTACAGGTTAGCACTACAGTGCATCAGGTCAACTACCGAGGTATATGTATGCTTATGTTCTTGTTTTGTAAATGTATGTTGGAGGTATATACTTGATGTATGGTGGCATATACATGAGGCACATGCTTTGGTTCTTTGAGGCACTTCATTGATGATATGGTACAGATCTATGCTATGGTATATGGTACATGTTCTATGCATGGTTGATTCTTTAGTACATGATACATGATTTGAGATATGATTAGCTACTCATCATTGATGTTATGGCATCTACATTTGGCATATTTTATGGTACATAGTTGATGCATGTTATACTACATATTTTGGTACACAATTGATGGATGATATGGTACAGGTTTTGGTATAACTCATGTTGATGATCAGTTACAGGTTGGATACAGTGACAGGTTGATGTGATAGGTTACATGTTGATGTGATAGTGACAGTGACAATGACAATGATAGTGACAGTGGCAGTGATTGTGGTAGTTGTTGATCCTGAGAGGGGGGTGAATCAGTATCAAGTACAATTTAAAACCTTTTTCAACTTATACTTAAGCCATTCAACTATATCCAATGAGAAATGAACAATAGTATAAGAGTTACACCAATACACCACAATACACCATGCACAATATATG
>SNQJ01S0142295.1:9349-24638 GCA_010110895.2 Picea sitchensis
GGATTGATGTTGCTTGAGGACAAGCAATCTCGGGAAGGGAGGACTGTGATGTCCTGTTCCCAAGAGTAGGCCAGCAGGGAGTGACTTAGTAGTTTATGTGTTCCCCTAGACTATAGTCAGGCACAAACAAGGAACAAAAGGAAGAAATAAGGGTGATTTGGTGGTTAAACGATGAATTAAGCCAAAAAGCATAGGAAACGTCACTTAAGCCTAAGTCAACGAAGAATTAGAATGAAAAGGTGCTAAAGGGGGACTTAATTAATTAATTATTTACCTTAGGAGGAAAAGCGCCTAGCTTAAGTGATGTCAATGGTGAATTAATCGGGAAGAGTATAAAGGGAGGAATTTGACCTAATTCCTCATTATGCATTGTTATGATTTCATGTTGAGGTTCCCAGAGGAGGAAGATATTCGACTTCTACTGTTTTGTGGATTTCTGGAGGAAACCACCACCATTGATCGGTTTCAGTGTTGAGAGACACACCCTATCCCATCGGAGATACCATCTAGGTATTTCACCGTGCTATTCAGGAGTATCCAGTGTGCAGTGTGTGGAGCTCAGCCAGTGAGGGCGCAAGGTCATATAGAGGGTTTGTGTAGCTGCACGAGATCAGAACACGGATTGCAGTTTCCTTCCGACCCAGTTGAGATCCAGCCAGGGCGCATTGATTGAGCCACCTACCATCAGATTCAGACGGTGGAATCCTTCAGAGCGCATCATCCATCCATCTAGGGCGCAACTCTTGTAGAAGGATAGTTGGGGTCATAGATGGAGCATCAGAGCATATATGGGGAAACCCTTCCGACCCAGTTCCACATTTGGCGGGGCGAATATTTTGAGTCCTATATTAGACGATTCCGTTGGTGGAATCATTTGGGCGCATCCAAAGAGCCCAGGAGGTGCGCAAACCCCCAGGGGACGAGATCTAGAGCATCAAAGGACAGATCTTCCATCCGACAGCCACCGAGATCAGTCTAGAGGCCAGGGCGCTTCTATTGGGATAGTTTCTAGCTCATTCCAACAGGTATAGCTTTCCAGATGAGTTTTCCAGTTTATAGTGGTTACCGTGCTTCTCTAGAATCGTCGATTTTTCCAATCTATCTGTGCATGCATCATATCTGCCTTCATCTTATGATCATGAGTATTTTATATTATTTTTTTGTATTCCAGTGACGATCCATGAGATCTAGTTGACGATTATCTTTTATATTTCCAGTACTTCATTGTTTTTCCCTGCTTAAATATCATAATACATATTATTGGGCGGTTGTTGTTCCTTATTTCATCATGCATCATATATATATTGTTTAAACCATAATGTATAACATGCACATGCAACAACCACAAACATCTCAAGCTCATAACTAAAACGCATCCAGAAACCCCCAAAGTACCAGATCTGAAGATAAAACGCGTCTTGAAACCCCCAGAGTATCAGATCTGTGAGACAGAACACTAGATCCGTAGTAGATATCCAGATCAACTAGATCAGGGATATTTCATGTGGAGGCACCTCTGTAGGTGAAGCAAGAATATCTTTGCGCTCTTCTACAATCTTTTCGACCTGCTTTTGCTGGATAGAAAGGTCATGGTTCGAGACTGTAGTGGTAGTAGTGTCCTTATGTTCACCTTTTGACCAGATCATGAAGAGGATAAACTTTGTGGTATGAGATATTACTTTGTGGCATTTTTTTTTAGACAGTAGTCAGAACTACCTCTAGTACCCTATATATTTGACCCCCCAGAGTAACAATGACACTATGGGGATGAGACTCATAAGAACCATGATGCTTCCACATATATGGTCAGCCTAAAAGAACATCAAAGACTTCCAGTGAGGAAACATCACACAGTACCTCATTGTTGAAGGGCTTGATGTTGTAGGATAGGAGGCACTACTGGCTGACATGGAGATCTCGTCCATGGAGAAGCCACCCGATGTTGTATGGCTGCAGGTGTGGTGTTGTTGGAAAATCCAACTGCTTAATGACCTCTGTTGAGACTAGTTTATTTTGGCTTCTGCTATCAACAATGAAATGCAGTGGGGCCCCCTTCACCCACATCTGTGAATGGAAAAGGCGCTCCCCCTCCTCAGGCTCCTTTGGTTCTTTTGATTGGATAGTTGTGGTCTCGATGGTAGCATTGGGTTCTGCATCAATGATTTGTTTCCTTTTATTATTTTCCGAATCAAAGTCTGAGTTGGGGTTTGGCTCTTTTTCTTTGAGCTCGGCCACCAATGATTGTTTCAAATGACATTCATCGGTGTTACGCTAAGGGATTTTGTTTTAATGGCACCACTTTCCAGTGTCCTTCTTTGTCTTGAGGTTGGTTTTTCTGTGAGTTAGGGCTGCCTTTACCATACTTTGGTTTTTGTGGATTTGCAGAGTCGAACTCCCACTTGTTCTGTTGCTTAAATTTTTGCTCGATTTTGACAACATATCGATAAGTGGCTCCCACTGACAAGATGTCTAGAAACTCCAGTTGTGTTTGGATGTACCTGTGTAGACCCCCATAGTATTTTAGAACCAAATGTTTCTTGGAGTATTTGATACCCATCTTGGTGCGCAAGGTATGGAAATTATTTGTGAACTTCGACATTGTTTGGCCCCTCTTGACACAGTGTGGTCCATCTCGTATACTAGTCATCATAGTTCCAACAGGGTAATATTATTCCTTGATGGCATCCATAAAAGTGTCTCAAGTGGGCTCGGCCCTAAATATTCCAAACTCATCTGCGGAGTTTTTCTTACAATAAGTCTCCCACCAATCTTTGACATGGGGAACAACCTTCAGGAGTGCAAAGGTGTTCTTTTCTCTATTGGAAAAATTGTGTACAAAGAAATAACCTTCTTGTAGATTTAACCACTTTTCCAAAGCATCTGCATCTATCTGACCTTCAAATACGGGAATATCAAAATTAACTTGTACCTTGATAGGTACGGTGCCTCCAAAGTGGTCGCTTGACTAAGATGCCTCTGTTGTTGTCGACAACCATAAAAGGATTTGGGAAAAATTACATCATCTCATTCCTCTATTGCGCGAGGACTTCCACGAGAAACAACTTAATAAGATCTCCTACTCCCTTGTCTCTCTTTTCTTCTGCCATGGGAGGTCGCTTGGGCTGTTTATACTCAAGAGAAACTAGCTCGAGATCCAACTCTCTATACTCTGACCTTATCGAGGACATGCACTAAGAATCGATAAGGAGTAGACTGCTTTGATACCACTGATTCGGATTTTGCTAAGAACGAAATGAAGGCAGAGATATAACAAGAAACACATAGAGGTATTGCAAGAAACACAAAGATACAATAATACACAATTTCTATTAATGAACGAAATGTACAAGATTGTAAAAAAAATGCAAAGCAAAATGAACTCGCTAGAATGATGGTAGCTTATCTCTGAGAAGAGATGTGACGGCTATGCGCATTCGCAAGAAGATGTCTTTACAATGAGACTTGAAAGGCCTTTTTAACATAAAGCATTAATCAGAAAACCCTGACCCCAGAAGATGAAATGCCAAAATGTTTTTGGGCCCCGATGTAACCCCTGAAGATGAAATGCTAAAAGGTTTGCAGGCCCTGATGGGGGTAGTTGATATGTCAACTTCTTGAGGGCGTAATGTTTGCATACAATCTCCATTTGGGGTGCTCGGTATACCATCGGAAAGGTCTAACCGAGGAGTACACATTTCTAGCAGCCTAGCATATAGAAAATGTCATTTAGGCCCTCAAAATGACCCAGAAAGTTCAAGACCCGGAAAACCATAGAAAACTGCCCAAGTGGAAAATTGTGTTTTGAGCCAGTGGAATAGGTGGGTGGCCACTGATATCCACCTAGATCAATGGGTGGGTGGATTATGAGAGTGGAGAATAACTTGAATTTACTTACATGACACACTGCCAAAGAATCAAAGAATGTAATTTTGAAATTAACTCTTTTCCAAAATTGTAACCGAAGCTTCAACATAAATCTGTGGAGTGATGGAGATACATATTGAAGGAAATAAATTGAATAATGAGATCAATATTCTAGAGTTAGAACAAACGAATTTATCTTCAAAAATAGACAGGTTACTCGAGAAGCATGACTGGATTGCAACAAAGAAATAATTATTTGGAAAGAAAGGGGGGATTGTTTCTTTTTCATCTTGTAGATGAAATTGAGAGATTACAACCCCAACAATCAACTTTGGAGAAGAGGGTCAATAAGAAGGTGATGACTTTATTTGATAGAGGGTCCTTTGGTATAGCCTCTCCATTAAGCATAAAGACTCAAAATATTTGAATCACCAATAGCCACAGTCTTTATGACTCCTTGAGGTTTGAATATTATATTCAGCACTCGAATTAGAGTTGGCAATTCAGTCTGAAAAATGTATGATAATCCCTAGCATTGTAGCAAAGGGAAGGAACAAGTGACCAATACAATCTACCATAGTTCACCTTTTTCCTTCAAAGAACCAAAATTGCATTTGTGGGCACCACCAAGTTTTAAAACTTCAAGGTCAAGGCTAAACAAATATTTGAGGGAAATTGTAAATATGCACTTTATGATCTTCCTTTCATAGAGAATGAAGACATTGTTTGCTAGTCTTCATTATACTTGAATATTTTCCATTGCTAGTAAGATTGACATTCAAAAAGCATGCATTCCTTAGAAAAACATCATGCTTTTATGCCCACTATATTCCTAAAAGAGTAGTCTATAACAACAAAAGTTTACTGTACTACCAAAGATAAACCTGATCAACCCTCAATTAATACAGAGTTCCTTTCTATTAAACAATATAAAGGATTATGAAAACAAGCATATGAATTAGATTACAAGTAAAACACATACACCATTGTTTTTAGTTTGATTTTGGTTTTGTGTTGGCAAAGCTTTGGGTTCAATTCCGCCCATAGTGATTCCAATGAGCTAGGGCACTATCCAAATCATTGCCCCATAAGGGAGGGTGAATGGTAAAACCCCATTAATTCTTCCCCTCCGCAAAATCCATTGGATGAAAGACATAGCTCTCATATAGTATTGATAAGACGTACCATCAAAGCTCTTTAGTATTAACATAATTATCCTTGGATCTTTTAGAATGAAATTTATACTCTTCAAAGCAAACACAGAGGGTCGAATAGAGTGGTTCCATGATTGGTTTCAAATGAGTGGAAACAATATAATTCCCAAAGAATCATTAAACATCCACATGGAAGACCCCAACTAGTACCCAATGGAGAGACCTGTTAATGCACATAAATAAAGCCCCACTAACAAGTTGCTTACACATCTAGTGTTATACCCCAACTAGTACCAAATGGAAAGGCCGCAAATGCACATAAATAAATCCCTACTAACAAGTTGCTTACACATTTGGTGGAATATCCCAAGTAGTATATAATGGCAAACCTTTCAATGCAGAGAAATAAATCCCTACTAACAAGTTGCTTACACCTCTATTGGAATACCCCGAATAGTATGAAATGGATAGCCTTGTCATTGCACAAAATTAAAGCCCCGCTAACAAGTTGCTTACACATTTGGTGGACTTTACTCAACACTAACTTCTAATGGCATTAAACTAACATAGACCCATCTAAATTTCATTTTTAAAGTATGTGTAACTACTTTTGATTGATCTATGGGGTGTTGAGAACCTTAACTTTGCATAAACACATTACAAATACCCATTTTAACATGGCAGAGAGATTTGAACCTTGCACCTCTTTATGCAAGAACAAAGAATTTACCGCTTGGTCATATGGTTATCCCCTTAGCAAGAACAATGGAAAAACTAGAATCTCCAGCAAAGGTCGTGACTTTTTAGACTGGAAAAACTAGAACCTCCATAGAAGGTCATGAGGTTGTGACATTTGATACTAGCTTGAGGTCCAAGTTGCATTTGGAAGAAGTGTTTTTTAGAGTTCAGTGGTAGACAATGCTCTCTTATAACTCTATCCCTTCTCTTGGAAACTAAAACCTCCAATGAAGGTTGTAACTTTATAGATTAGAAAACCTAGAAATTCTAGAGAAGGTAGTGACTTTTTATATAAGATAGAGGTCTGAGTTGTATTTGGAAGCAACCTTTGTCAGAGTTGATTGGAGGACAATGCTCTCTTATAGCTTTATCCCTTTTCTTGGCATTGTTACTTTTCAATTTGATGAGGTTGATGCTACTCTTGATCATAGTCATAGATAAAATATTGGGAGGATGCTACTCTCGGTGTTTTCCATAACAAGAATGGTGTTGTCAAAAGAAAATAAAAGTAATTCAGAGGCCAGTCCTTAGTGGAGACCATTAAGGAAAAATTGTGCTATATGTATCTAGCAATACAGTTTGACAGTTTGCATATACTAGCAATACAAGGATTATGATTTGTTAGTGAAAACTAATGCATCATATAGAAATTGGGTAGAAACACTGCCTTGTGTCAAACAAAAAAAACTCTCAAGGACAATGCTCTCTTATAGCTCTATCCCGTATATTGGCATTATTACTTTTCAAGTTGATGAGGTTGATGCTACTCTTGATCAATCACAGATAAAATATTTGAAGGAAGGTAAAATCTCACTTCCCACATTCCTAGTTTATCGATGTTTCCCTAAAGAAGGAAATGCCAATGTAATATTCCCCATGATGTTTGTGTATAAATAGTCTACTGTTGCCAATTGGGTCTAGCTCGGGAGGTTGAGAGGAGTGCTATCCTCCCCACCCAAAACTAATTCCTACAAGTGACACGTTGAGCTCTTAATGAGTATATTGTTGTATTGGCTGTGAGCCCTGAAGAATCCGGTTTACTCTAGGTACCATACTTGGAATGAGGGAAAGTGTTATATGTATCTAGCAATATAGTTTGGCAGTTTGTATATACTAGCAATAGATGGATGATGATTTGTTAGTGAAAACTAATGCATCATATAAAAACTAGATAGAAACACTCCTTTGTTCCAAAAAAAATCTTTGACTGACTGAGTATGCCCATCTTAGAAAAAATAACCTCTGTTTTTTCAAAAAAATGCCAAATGGACAGTCCAAAATGGACAAGATAGGATCCCCTATAATTTTATTTAGTCTCCAATTGAGGAACTAACTACTCAAAAAGTATATAGAATATTAAAAGAAAATATGTTGCTAATTATGTTTCACATCAAGAAGAAGGAGCATTAAATCTATGTATTTTTGGACACGGGATAAATGGAAATGAAATGAGATGAAATATTGGCAACAGTACCTTCAAGTTTGCTTGTTGAGAGTGTTGTAGCACCATAGGATGAGAGGACTGAAGCTTGTTATATAATTCTTTCATTCGGAGAAAGACTTAAACAACAACCACTGACCTGTGATCAAAGCAAGCAATCATATTCAGGTTGAGATACAAAGAAAGTAAAATAAATGATGAAGACAGACTATGCCAATTCTGAGTAGTATTTTCCATAAATTAATCTAAACATTATTATCTATGAGCCAAATTGGGAAACTTTTCTAGAAATGTTCTACTGAATAAAAAGAAAATGTGGAAAAATTAATAGGACAAAAATTTAGTCGCAATACCTAAAATTTATCCATCTGGTCCTCCCCTATCCTCTGCACTATTTATCTCTTTGTGCTTTTGGGTTTGCAATTAACAAACAGTGAGCCATACAGTTATCACTTGCCAAGACGAAATAAAAAAAGGATAATATAGAGAGCCATCTCTATTTCAAAATATACATTAACTATACATTTTCTCTTTGTTATATGAATATTCATTTTCCTTGTCTTAATTTCATTTCAAATATATAAGTATTCACTCATAGATTAATCTAAACATCAGGGAGATGTACCAATTTGATCAATCAGAGAGTGTTTCTCCCTTCGTGATCAATAATGTCGTCACTATCAAATCCAAATAAACTGTAACAACATTTGAAAATTAAAAATCAGTAAACCCTCTACCTCTGTTTCTGCAGATCACAGGGCACCCATTATTATAAATGTAATATAGGATAACCAAACATATAGATTTAATGAGTACAAATAAGGTTTCATCTGCTATTTACTATACTATACGTTAGAGAAGTTGCAGGCCGATACTCCAAAGCGAAAGGGAGGGATGCTCCAATCTTTATGATTGCATATACAGAAATGAAATGAATTGAAGCAAAAGCATAAAACCACCCATTTTTTGGCTGGAGCATGATCCAAATTCTTGAAACATGTTGATCGAGGACTCTTTAATCAAAAAACGTACAAAAATGCGATGAGAATCAAACTTAGGATAGTTCTATCACTAGACCACAGTCCAACCAACCTAGAGCTCAAACAAACTAAACAGAGATGATATGAAACAAACCAACCTAAAAACAAAAATTACAAATGGATCCAGCTAGTCTTCTGATTTTCACTATTTATATATCTTTGAAATCTAAGAATATTTGATCTGTAATCTGGATCCAAGGAGAAAAAAAATAACATTAACTTCTCTATCCTATCATTCCAGCTCATTTTCAGCGTTGTCACCTTCCACAACAACAATCCTTGTGGGATTAGAACAGGAAACTCTCCCAAAAAATCTGGAAACAGTGAACTAGAGTTTTGCAGGGGTCGTCATTAGGATTATGTTGGAGATGGAGGAGTTAATCGATTATTCTGAAGATGCCCTAGAGGGGAAGTCCATTTTCACCAAAGGACATTGTTACTCTCTGAAAAGGCATTGTTCATTTTGCTTTTTCAGAGGCATTATTTTCTTAGCATTCTATTGATGAATGTGGATCTCTTCTTGGTCTACTTTGTCCAAGCAGGGTCCTCTTCAAGTGTCATGAATAGACCAAGGCATTGGAGAATTAATGTTGGATTTTACATATGTTTATATGTAATATACCCATAATTTAATACATATTAAACATTTAATATGAAGCTGCCAGCTGGACTTAATTGCTGATAGGGCATAAAGTACAGGGATATAATTTTCAATATAAAGAAATAAAGAAAAGGTTGCAAAATATTTTCATGCCTTATGCAATGCGATATTGAAAATATATCGTTCCTCCAAAACAGTTATAGTGATATTATTGTAACTCCATTGCTAGAGTATTGCATTGTAAGAGAAAATCAAACTACTACTCAGCCTTAGTGCATACTCTGCAGCCCTGAAGTTTAGTATCTTTCCAATTCAAATGCAACTATAATTACTTAAAGAACAAAGAACTTTCTGAAATCAGATAATATAGAAACTACATTGCTTTGGCTCAATATCCAATTAAAGAAAACAGAGTCCATTATGGCGCTCTGCTAAATTTACCAAGTTTAGGAACAACTGATGCATATTCAGAACTGATTCATTAGCATAAGAAATCGGTGGTAAGAAACTACTGAAATATTACCCAGAAAACTGTTATACCAATCCCGTTTGTATTCTGAAGTTTCTCTCTTACGAACATAGCAATTGGAACAAAAATAAGGACCAACAAGTAAAACCCTTAAAGAGTCCCTCAAATAGTGGAATGTAAGAAAATCGTTTTAAGATCTCAAACATTCATCCATCGGGAACTATGTTTAAGATTGGGTGTATGCAATTATCATTGCAGAACATTAATAGAGATCTAGACCTCAGCATTCAAGAACAGCAAGCATCCAAATTCACCATTTAGCAGCTTTGTTCAGATGATAGTAAAAGTTGTTAGAGTTCGTGCTTAACCCAAAAACTGGCACTCAAAATCCATACTAGAAGTAGGCTTAGCAAAAGGATAACTCCTACATATATATAAATAACTTTCTGCACATAGACATGAAATTATAAGCACAGCCTATGATCACAGATATGTATATATCATGTGAGACCTTTATATGAGGCTTGCAAGGTTCAATTAAATATTTTGAAGACCCTTGCTACTGAGGAGTTTCTGTATATCAAAATTGTCACAGGGTACCCTAGCCCCTAACACAAGCTGATATTCAAAATGATTCAAAGTTTCCATTTGCAAGCTTGATGTTCACAATTTAATCCCCATGTAGTTATGTCGTGTGCAAAGAATACATGGACATCCAAATCTTGACTAAAAAAAAAAAGATTTTTAGTCTCTAGAATAACAAGGACAATTAGAGTGAAATCTAAAGTATTATAACACCCCTTACCCTGAATACATAATATTCAGCCTTGGTTTATGGGGAAAGGAATACGAAAGAGACAACAGGTCCCTTGATATTGAAAACCTTGCTAACAAGTCAAAAAAAAATGGCATCACAGATACTCAACTACAAGATCAACAGAATGCATTATAGACTCCTCTACTCCTTTGACTGTACCTCAATTCATCCAAGGTTGCATGTCCAATAGAATGTTGAATTGTGTAGACTCCACCCAATAAACAACCTCTAATACATGCACTAAAACAATGCACTTGCAATATGGATGGTTTGAAGCAATAATTTCATTATCACAATAACTATGATACAATAAGTTACTTTCTACATTGCCACTGACTTTTTGAGTGTTGTTGTCCATGATAAGTATTTCAATACATTGAATATTAAACATAACAGAAATACAGTGTGGCTGGCTGATCCAAGAGGATTCAGGAATGCTCACAGAGGTCTAGGAGGATCCGGAACGCTCACAAAGGTCCAGAAGGATTCATAAATGCTCAAAATTCAATCATCCCAAATTCTCTCGAAAATTCCATCAATGCATAGAGCTCGGCGATAGCTTTCCAACATCGCAAAAATCGCCTCAAATGGAGTTCGTATGCAAAAGTTATGGCTAGTCAAAGTTCGAGTCAAACAAGGGAAAAAAGGAAAAAGTCAAAGAGGTCAAGGTGACACATGTCACCACTAAAATGGTGACATGTGGCACGATCATACAGTGCTAACGTGGCAACCTCATATGGCGACACGTGGCAGGTAGGTGATGTGGCATGTCCAATGGATAAAGTGACTTGGCAATTCGTACAATCCAAGCAGACCATTTGTGTTCTGACACGTGGCAAGGAAAGACCAATGAGAGGACACCACGTGGCACCCTCCCATTGGCCAATTATGGTTTATCTATATAAAAAAATTATGGGAGTCTACGAGGGTCGAACCCGCGACCTCCCATAACCTTACCCAAGCGCTTTACCAATAGACCACATGATGAGACTTAACATATGTATGGTCTCATATGTATTTAAAGTTGTAATATGGTATGGTTGGATGAAATCTGGGTTGAGGGCCTAGCCCTCGACCCATGGTTATATGATGTGCAATGTGACCACCTATATTCGCACGCATGGGGGTGTTAAAAATTTGGTTATAACCATATACCATGTATATACCATATGCATAGTGCCACCATTGTAACAAAAACCAACGCAATAAACGACGGTCGATGGGGATTGAACCCCCGAGCCGCCACACAATGTGCCAACGTTTTAACTGTTAGACCATGGGTACCTCTTGTTATCGCGCAATTTGTAGTTGTCCCGAGGGGAAAGGATAAGGGAAGGAAAATTGGCGTAACAGGAGGTTATCCTATCACTGTCACCTTAATAAGATACCTCTTTCTATTTAGAGATGATAGCCCAGGTGAAACGTCCTCAGTGATCTGGGGTTTGAGAAGAAAAAGGTTAAAGTGTCAATAAAAGTATCCCCTCTCACAAGTCAAACTGATCAGAAAGTCCCAAATTTTTAATCAATGAAGCAACGATGTGCTTAGATGTACCTGCCCAGAACAAAGCAACAAGAAAACAATATCTTTTGCAAGTACAATTTGATGTTAGTGCTTCATGAAACCTTGGACTTGTCAATAAAAGCAATAAGTTGATACAAGATGAAGCAAGCAGAATTTTATAATAGCAATGTATACAAGATAAAAGCTTCACAATAAATGCCTTAAACGAGATTCACAATGACCAAAAATAATAACCCAATAATAGCAATGTACTAGCAGTTGTCAAAAGCTAATTAGGCAGTGTAAAAATCAACTTTTGCAATTGCTTTTAAGTGCTTTTACTGCTGTAATAAATGGTTGTAGCTTACTTTTGTAACAACAGCAAGAAGGTTAGTGAATTAGTCTAATCTTGGGTTAGGAAAGGTTAGTAGGTTGCTTGAGGTAAAAGATTTAAGGGTTGGTTTCATCAATCAATCAATTTCAAGCTCTAAATCAGTGCCTTTTAGGGCTAATGGAATCACTTTGCAGCAGCAAACTTGAAGGAAACAAATGATAATGTAAGGGTTAAGGACCAAGAAGGATGATGATTGAGGTGTTGGTAACCCAAGGCCTCAATCAACAAGCCTTAGAAGGAAAACGACTACTAGGAAGTAGGTAACCCTAGGCCCTAGCGGTTTTCCTTCTTCCTTAGCTCAAGCTTGAAACAATTAATGTCTTGATGAAGGAAATGATACTAGAGTGCTGCAATGGTAGGGCTCTAGTACAATGCTTCAAAGGTAAGGTTTCTAGCACAATCTAGTAGGTGAAAAATTGTTAATACAAGGACAATAACATGTGCTTGTTCTCCTAGGGTTTTAAACTAGCAATTTCATAATATTGGAATAAGTGCAAAGTAAATGTACCATAACCATTCAAAGAAAAGAAGGATTGCAAAAATTCACTTACATCCACCAAGAATAATCTAGCAATAAGCCTAGTTGAAGATTTTCCACCATGAAAAATGCCAAGAAACACCAAATTTAGCCTTCTCCAAGAAGTGCGCCTAAAATTTCAGCCAATAACCCTTAAGTAGGGCGCAAATTTTAGACCTCACTTGTGTGAGTGAAAGAATCATGAAAAAATACAAGGGAAAAAACCCTTATTTATACAGTTACAATGACCTTTAATTACAAAATTAGGTCAAAAAGGCCGACATGGCCAGTTTACATGAAATTTTCACTTTTTTACATAAAATTGACAAATTAAACCCTAAATCAAGCAAGAGAGGTGACGTCATGCCCTTCTAGGGTGACGTTGGGCCTCCTAGGTGAAACGTTGGCCTCCAGGAGAAAAACGTTAGGCCTCCGAAGGCCTCTGGATCATGCCACACATGCCACTTGGCACACAACTGCCTCCATCATGTCCATCTAATGTTGGGTGACATCATGGTCCTTCCAAGGCCAACATCATAGTGGGAGGGAAAGACCCCCCTGGGTCCAGGCTTGCCAGGTTGTCTCTGGTGGAACGTCCTCCTCTCTCTCCGGTGAAAGCCTTCAGTATATGTCTGCCCCTAGCTGGGGTCTCAACATCCATCTGGTGGGATTTCATCCCTATGGAGGTACGAACTAATCTTCTCCCCATGTGTACCTATCCGTCGAGCATGGCTTGCAGCAACAACAAGTACGCCCTCCATGGGCTCATAAGTCACAGGGATCATAGCAATGTCAATCACGTCTAATAATCAAGTTATCTAAACATGTGCATAAAACCCCCCTTTCCCAGACAAATGCTCAAAGACATTATGTTATTCTACAAGCCAGGTTTGGAGAGGGTTTCAGGAGGTCCTATTGGGCTAATTTTCATTGGATGTGGGATGTTTCCAGGTGAAGACCAATCCAGTTCATGTAAGTGGATGAGGTGGTATGGGGATGTTTGAGCAATGGGTGCAATGATAACAGGGAAATGTATGGCTTACCTGTGGGTGCCTCTGAAGAGGGTGAGTTGCACCTTGTCATGGATGAAAATGTTTCCAAACCCATTCAATGCCTTTTACCTTTTTATCTTATTGTTTTTTCTTTCAAGAGAATATTTGGGGGACACTGCCCTAGCGTGGTGACCAGTTGTGACCATGTTACCCACAAGCATTTCACGGAGATGAGAAGGCTAGCTCGTGAGGAGACCCGCTTTCTCTTGGCTATGCCACCAAGAGCCACTACCCTGGCGTGGTGACCAGCTGAATGGTAGTGTTATACCGCTACATGCCCATAGACCTAATAGGCTGGCTCGTGATGAAATCCCCTATCCTCCAACTAGGTATTGATTTTATTATTTTATGGGTCCTTCCATTTCTTGCTGAGAATCCTTTTATTGTTTTCTCGAGGATCCCTGGGCGAAGCAACTGAAGGTTTTGTTCTTTTGGCTTTTATCTTTTGCCAGCTACTTTTACCCTCTGGGCCTTTAGCCCCTTCTTCCCACAAGGCAAGGTACAACCCTTTGCTAGCTTGGTAAACCCAATGCCCGAACCAATACAGGGGATGGATGAGAGGGAAGATGATGGAAAGTGATAAGTATGGTGGGAATGGACGATGGCCTTTCACTAACCCACCCAGTGCCAACTCATTCATAAGGGAACCAACTTGCTAGATCATCCTGTCACCTCCCAGGTGTGGACAAGTCAAAAGGCATAAATTCCAAGCACACGTCATGATGTAAAAGAGAATTAAATGCACATATTCAAATGTTTTGAGAATCAAAGTGACACATACCATGATACCTGGATTCATTAGCTCATGGAGAAAGACCCACTGCTACTGAAGGACCAGACCGATGGGATGGATGTTGCTACTGCTGACAGGATGGAGACACTGAAGAAGAAAGATGGGCCCTCAAGGGCCAGACTCAAGTCAATATGGTTCTCGGTACTCCATGTCTAGGACTTGTGGGCCTCGAGACATAATCTCCTTAGTTATCCCTAAGATAGGGGATAACATCTGACTTCAACTTGGGGACATGTGCTCACCATAGAGCGCATCAGAACCTCAGCATCTCTGGTATGACCTGTGACCTGCTAGATCTCAACAAAATTTATTAGTAATCATTTGGGGTGGTGATACCACCTCTGGCTCATATACGGTACAATAAAATGAAGACAAGCAAGCATATATACAAATGGAAATACAACTACTCTAGCATGAAATGCAGATGGTATATACAATGAATGAAAATCCCTACCTACTTACCTCTACTTACCTGTTAGTTGAATGCTAGGTGTAGTCAAATAGCCAGTGAAACCATCCTAGCAGTGTCTCACAATATGTAATGTCCCCAGTTTGGGACATCATCACAATGCAGAGATTTATGATGACCAGAGTAGCCAGATGGATATTATAGCGAGTACAGGGGTATTTGAGAGGTATTGTGGGGTCCAGCTTGCATTGATCATCATATTCCATCATTATGAGCCATTCCGCACAGGTTGGCTTTGGTTTCGTTGCATTCCGACGATCTCCATGATTTTGACTATTTTGAGCTATAAGTTAATTGAAATCACTGAAGAGGTCATTTTGGGCACATTACTTGGAGGAACCTCTCAGTGTAATAGCTCATTGGAATCGGGAGGAGCAACACTTCAGGATGGGGTGGCTAGAAGTGACTTTCAGTGGCCAAGGAAGCCACAAGGAGAGAT
>SNQJ01S0142297.1:10102-34791 GCA_010110895.2 Picea sitchensis
TGATGAAATTCATATAAGTTTATCTTTCGAATCCATTGAGGGAAGATACCCTCTCCATTTTTGATGAGCCTTGAGCTCATCTGTAATAAGGTACAAAGAAGGATGTTTTTCTGGGATGATGTGGAATGTATCCTTCCCTCGATCTTGAGGATGTTTCAAGACTCCCAAACAAGTTCCCCATGGGGTATCTCAAAAATATCCCGAAGTACAATGATGATCCTTCTTGTGTTGTATCACATGTCCTATCACTTGTGAGATATACATCCATGCTAAGAAGACATGAATACCTTTTGGTGGTATCATTTTTACACTCATTGGGAATAAAGCAACATGGATGGATAAGAAACTCTTGCAGACCAAAGAGTATCACTTCTCTCAAAACTTTTGTTGAAGAATTTTTGAGGCATTGTGGTGCAGGATGTCATAGATTTGAAGATACTTATTATGAACTTTTGACAACTCTGCAAGAGGAGGGACTTTTAGGTATCTTTGAAACTAATACAAAGAATGATGATAATGAGGCTTCCTTGGAAGAAAAATGCAACAACGACCTCAAATAATGCTTGGCAGAATAAGTATTTGAAGAACGGGTCTGAAGGAAAACTCCATGATCTTGACAAGACATCACCTAACGAAGAGCAAGCCCACTATGACAATATGAACAAGAGTTGAGTTTTTGGTCCTTTTAGAAACAATTAGATGAAGCACTCCATGTTGAGGATTAATCCCCTTGTAATGAAGAGGTATTAGAGGGGCATGTCCATGAAGAAAAAGAAGAATTCCAAAGAAGTGTAACATGCTGAGAATCCATATGAGATGTTAGTATCCATTCTCCCGCTTGAATACGATGAAGTTGTTTAGACTTGATTTCCTCCTACACATAAAGATGAAGAAGTGATTAGTCCAAATGATGCATATGATTTCATGGAGGACCTCTCCGACATGGTTGATCAACACATTGATGATTTCATATAGGTTGGGAGACGTTGGGAGATGGGATGTGGGTTGCTTCATTTTTTATAGAGATCCCATTTACGACATTGAGGGTAGTTCTTGTGCAAAAGGGGTTGGGTTGTCATCTTCAGAGAACTGTTATTCATGTGCATATGATTCATATTCTTGGTAGCCCGATGATATGGTCACAGATTTGTTTCATCTATTTGAGGATGACTTGTTGCAATATACTCAAGATGAATTTCAATCTATATGCAATAGTCCTATTCAGAGATGGATCGACCAAGCTTGTGTTTATTATTTCCAGCATGATTTCTTCCCTCCCACCCATCTCCATGAGTTGTTTCTTATGATTCATTATATGCTAATTTATGCTCATGATTACTATGTGCTTAACTTATCTTTGTTACAATTCATAATTAAGCACAGGGGAATATACCTTGACGAGATAATGAGCAACTAGTTGCATTGGTTGTATGATTTCACTTGACAACCTTAGGACCTAACCTCCATGGGACATGGGCCCCAGGTAAGTAGGTAGGTCATTCTCTTATCCTTGCATGTGCATTTTCTTGCTCATGGTAGTTTAGTTGCATCTACTTATATTTGCATGTCATATCTCATTTTCATTTTTCTCTACTTGCATTAATGCATACTTTCTTTACATCATTTGCTTTCATCATATTACATGTTAGTTTAGAAATTTTTGAAAAAATACAAATTTTTCTTTTAAGGACGAGTTGGAATTTTGAAATTTTGATCATATGGACAAAGGTTGAGAAAACCACCCTCAATATCCACAGTTTGTTTGTTTCAATGTGTGTAGGCATAGGTCCTACTAGTAGATGGTGAGGTTTTGATACACTCTACAAAGAGTACATGTCCCTGAGTAGGAGCCAGATGTTATCCCCCATTTCTAGGGATAAATAAGGAGATGATGTCTCGAGGCCCTCAGGTTGCAGACATGGAGTACCGAGAGGTATATGAGCAGGTAGGGGCCCATATCATTCCACACATCACCATCTGATTGATGGTAGCAACGTCCACCACACCCAACTTGGCCCACAAAGGAAAACATGTCTTTCTTCATGAGGTAACAAGTAGGGTATCGTGGTAAGTGTCATTTTAATATTTGGAGAATTTGAACATGTTGCTAAATATCCTTTCATTATTTCAAAAAAAATTGCTTGGAAATTATTCTTTCTTCCCTATTTCACCTTGGCGAGTGTCATGGTTCCCTAATAAGTGGCCACCCTTAGGGAAAGTTTTGTTATTGGGGTCTCCTAGAAGGGTCATTGTACCATTCCCGCTCATACTTGCCACCTTCCATCACTTCTTCCCTTTCCTTTCCCCATATTTTAGGTTTTCATGCTTATTGACCCAAGAAGGGCATGTACGTCATTTCATGGGAAGAACGGGCCAGTAGGCTCGGAGGTGTCCTAGAAAAAACATAATGCAATAAAGGCTCACCCTGGGATTCTGAGAGCAATGAAACACTTCTAAAAAACTTAAAGGACCCATAAAATAAATAATTAATCAATAACACTTTCCAAGGTAGAGTGTTTGTGGGCTATGCATTTCCTTTTAATGCCCCTTGTTTTGTTCAACTTGAAAATACATGGAAACCAAGGTAGAGCATATGTGTGCTATGCATTTCCTTTTAGTACCCCTTATTGTCTTCAATTTGGTGACACATGAAAAATAAATCACTAATAAAAGGGCTTGGAAAAATGTGCCGTAAAAACAAAAAGAGGAAAAGGATGTGGCTAACCCTCAAGAAAGGTGCCCATAAATGAGACAATATGATCCCTTGTATGTCATGAAACCCCATACCTAGAACTCTAACCCCATACACCTCACATTCAATACATGAATTAGAAAGGTTTGTCCTCGGGAACATCCCCTACTTGAGGATTGGTTCACCTAATAGGGCATTATGACACCCCTCCCATATCTAAATTTGGCAAATTGTATAAGGTCTTTTAGCATTTGTTTATTTTTAAAATTGGGGATTTGATGCACATGTTCGAGTAGTTTTTTTATTAGATATGGCTTACTTGGCCTGATATTGTGACTTGTGGACCCTTGAAGGGTGTACTTGTTTGTCTTTGTAAGACCTTGGCAGGTGAAAGTTTGATCATGAAGGCACAAGGTCACTTGGAACTTCATTTGGGCATGAAGCTCACAAGTTGGATGATGTGACCCCTTCTCTTTGGATGGATGGATGATGAATGTTTCCTTTGGAGGCATGAGAAGGTGCCTTGGAGAAGGAAACTATCCCCCCCCTTGCTCAGCATTTGGCCTTGGAGGCTCAAAACATCATCTTCTAGGGCATGATGCCATACTTGGAGGGATAGGGTTTGGTGGTGTTGGATGATTTTATGATGACTTGGCACATCTAGATGAAGGAAGACCCTTTCACATGTAGATATGTTCTTTGGAGGCCCGACGTCTCCTCAAGAACCTCAATGTCTTGCTCATTATGCCAAAACGTCACCCCTAAGGGGTATGACATCATCATTTGGGTTTGTACCTTATGTAATATTTGAATTTTAAGTTATCAATGAACAAAAAGAGGAGGTCGACCTCCCTAATTTCATGTTGACTTTTTGAATTTTGGACAAAGGGTTTTAGGTGACCTCATATAAATATAGGTCACCCCTTTGTCATTTTATACATATCACACTTGAGAATTACATAAGTGTTGGCTCAAATTTTCACCCTATTTGGGAAAATCACATATATATTTCTCTTGTGCTATTTGGATGCTTGTTACTTGTCTATTGGATGGAAGGATAACACTCTATCTTGGATGATTTGTTCTTTCTTTGTGGTGGAATATTCTTGGTAAAAAAGGGTTTTACTTTCTATCTATTGGAATTGATACGGAAGTTTCTGTATATTGTTGTTTTTTCTTCTTGTTTCATGGTTATTATTGGCTAAAACCTTGTAGGAGTATAAGGGAATACACCCTCCACCAAGATCTATCATTTTGTCATTGAATAATCTATTCCTAAGGTTGCTAGGGTGAGTAAAAAGGATTACACACTCCTAGATTTACCTTGCTAGTTTTGTTTGCTCCAGGTAGTAAAAAGGCTTACACCCCTAGATAAGTAACACAACTAGCTCTTACAATAAGAGACTCCATAACCCAATTGATAAGATACTAATCTAATTTGCATTGGAGATATAAAATCATTTCAATGGTATATGTGAAAAGTTGAGATTTTGCAATTGTCTAAGTTGGAAATTATTCTTCATGCTTAAGGCTTTCTTGTGCCCTGCGACCATCTTGATTGGCCAAATAATTATTCTTGATGTTATAAATTAATGCTACAGCCATTAGGGTTGCATCAAATCACTCTCTTTTCCTCCTTTATTGCTCTTTCTATTGCTGAAAATTGTAAGTAATTAGTGCTAATTATTCTTCTTGTCAAGGGATTTCATAGAAGTACTTTGCTCGTGAATTTTAGTGGCTATAACTTGTCGTTGTAGAAAAATTTTTCTAGAGCCACAAGGATGCCATAATAAACTGTTGATAACATCTTTTTTCAGCCCTATTTTTCCATCAAAACTTGAGTTTGAGTATTGGAATATTATCTACATGTTTAGGGCTTGATCATCCAATAATGATTTGATGGTTTTGATGGTTAATTGTGAAGATATTACAACTTATTCGTTGCTGTTGTAAATATGTTATATGCTGTAGTTAGAGGAAAACAAGCTTATTTTTCTGATTCCCCAGTAATTAGAGGCTTGGTTTATCATCATTTGTCTTATTCTGGGCAGGTCTAACATTTCTTTGCAAGTACAAAACACTTGGTAACCATCCACCCTTCCACAAGACTCTTCTTTAAGCCCTTTCTTCATGTCCAAGCTTGAACTATAGGAGATCCATTGATCATTCTCTCACTTTCCATATCAGTACACCTAGGGTCACCGAGATTCCCCCCTTGTTGTGACTTATCATCACTAAAGCGAGAGGAGTGTCTATCTTAGGTGACAGTGGGTAGGTACTCCCATAGTTGTCACGTCCATTGATTAGGTTGGGCTTTGCCTAATCTACAGATTGTGCGATAACAATCTCAAAACTTAGTTAGCTGTGGATGATTCTATATGATGAACTTATCGTTCAAAGTTGTATCTCCTATCGGTAGGTTCTCCCAATTGATGAGGAATTCCATAGTTTCTTTTGGCATGTTCTTCCACTTGACAAGTGCTTCTACTTTTGTTGCTCCTACAAAACAATATTCTTTCCCCATGAAAATGGTCAATTTTGAAGATCTCATCTTAAAATGATACCAAAATTGACACCTATATATTCTCCTCCAATTACTCCTTTAAACCCTTTTGAATAACCATAAACTAAAATTCCATTTAAAAGTTATGATAATTTTAAGTTGACACACCTTGAAAAACTCTGATTTGGGGTCTGTTGAGCTCCCATTTTGTCACTCACCATACACCTCTTTTGGCCATTTACCCCGCTACCTAGGCATTGAAATCCAACTTATTATCTCCTATTATTACCTATTTGCTTGCCTAAAAATCCTGATTACAACATGAGGTAAAAGTTGTTTATTTCGATAATTTCTGAAGTTCTTGATAAATTAATTAGGATCTTTTAGCTATTTGTTTACCAATGATAAAAGACACTTACCTTTTCGATGCAACAACTGTTCCCGCACTATTCCTGGCTTTCCAGTACCTACGCAGGCATTTCGGTACCTAAGGTTGTAGCTTCTCCTAGCTGCGCGCACCCAGGATGGAGTTAGCAACATGGGTATTGTTCTTATGGTTAATGTAATGGCTGTTGATCGTTTCTCTTGTGCCCAACAGTCTTCTATTTACACAAGGATCGACCCACGGACAAATCTTCTAGAGTAGCGCTAGATCAGGGTCTGAACTCAGCATAGGACGATATCTAAGATGCTTGTAACGATTTCCTGAGATAGAGGAAATCATGGTTAGTAAGATCCTCTAGTTTTGTTAAGTCATTTTTAGCCCCGAGTTCCCGAGAACTGGGGAAAGCAATGTAATCTGATATACTCAGAACCAGATATATATGAGGGGGTTCACTCTGTGTAAGGGTTAAGATATACATACTCTTTGCAAAAGTTAATGAAAAACCGTGTTATCCATTTCTTATCTTAATATTATGCTGAATGTGCTGTGAGTAAAGTAAGGGTTTATGTGTGATGTTAATTAGGTTTTGATTTACCCTTGTTCATAAGCGTGGTGAGTTACTGGGTCGTTTTCGCTCACTACTTGGGAAGGCATGGGCCCACCTACCCTGGTAAGTTGAGTTATATGTATATTACCTGTTCTTTATTTCACTGTAGCTGCATTTTTGAATGAATTGGTGTGGAGAGATCTTTAGATCCTAAGTTTTGCGTGAGGTTTTGTGTGCCCTGTACCCATTGGGGATTTCTCTTACGCTATGAATCAGATTTCCCTTAGTACGATCGAGAAGCTTTAATATGAATACATAGATTGCAAATGAACAATTATATGTATGTATTTCACTAAAGTATACCTTCTTCTTTGTAGTCACTTGAAATTTGCATGTGTTCCAACATTTATTTGTAGCTTACTTAGTCTCAAAAACTTCGTTTAAACACTTATCATAAATGATGAATAAGTAGGCACTCATCCTCTTCACTGGATAAAATTGAACTCAGATCGAGAATTCATCTACTCTGTATGTGACAACTTGGTTTTATAATACGATTTTCATAGGATTGATTCTGAGTTGATAAAAACTAGCTTATTGAGTACATTCTAACAATCTAGAATGTGATGTATGATTATACTGAAACTTTCATAGCGTATATATGTTCATTGGGAACTATTGCATCATTTATTTTCAGATAAGAAGAATTAATATTAAATATAGAAGCTTTGTGATGACATGGTCACATCTAAATACATTTTGAATATACCTTTTACTGTTGAGAGAATGGATTATACCTGCAGGGTAATTAGTTACTGTATTCAAACTCTTTGGTATTAAGGGCATAGGTTGTTAATGAGAACCCGTCTTTGGGAATTTGGATTACTTTCTTGTTATGCGTGGTGTGACCTCTAGAGGTATTGTAGTAACAAGAGATAACATTTCAGGGGCTAAGAGCTTAATTTAAATGCATGTTGTGTGTTTACATTCGAGTGTAGCTAGTAAGTACTGTAAGCTGTGTGTTTATATTCTTTGTCGAGAGTTGCAAGTTTTCCTAGAATGTAGTCACTCCATTGCTTCATCTAGTTAAATATCAAGCTTGAGGCAAGACTCTTTTAGAGTCATTCCCCTGTACACTGGTTCTTGTGTGTGGGTAAGAATGCAGTGGCACCCTGTAGTCTGTCATGCTTGTTATGTGTTAAGCCTCTTAGATTGAGAATAGATTTGGTTGATAGGGAACATCCTCCAGCCAATTAGTCTCATGGTAGGTCAGTAACATAATCACATGGAGACTTGAGTGGATCCATAGAGTTGGCTGATATAGACATCTGTTTGGGGAATTTTTCTTTTGATTTTCGTTCATTAATATATGATTGCTCTTTGTGCACATGATAGAATTCATATGATTAGATCCCTGGCTGATTACTAAGTTTCAGTAATTGTAGTTTGGTTTGAGCTTTGCTAGACTAATATATTGCCTAGTCCTCTTGCTCCCAGAAAGACAAACTAGGATATACTTCTGTCAGTTGCCTACACATACTGTGTCTGCAGTTCATCAGTTTACAAACCTAGTTGACAATTTATGTGGGACTTTATTACAACAATTAAATAGCCCAACAGGGTCTACATTCTTCGATGACCTAAAAATTGTTACAACTTTGCCTATTCTAAACCTATGTTGTTGAAATTTTTCTAGTATGCATTCCAATGTTTCCTCTTCAAGTTCCCATGGTCCCTTGCAATATGAACATTCCAAGTATGTTGGAATTATGAAAACTTGTTGTTTTTTCCCTATTTCACGGGAGAAAACTTGTACATTTTTTATCCAAGGAATTTTTTTTTTTATTCCAGTATAGAATAACAAAAACACTCTTCAAGTGCTCAGAGCCACTATACATATATCACTCAAATTCTTCATAGGCTTCATATACTTTAAACTTATCTCCTTCAAGGGACAAAAAATAGTTCTAAATGTAATATAGTCCACTACAAACTTGTACATATTGCTACTTCACTAATATTTCCCTAACATGTATGCAGTTTGTGCATAAAACTGTTGGAATACTAAGAAGGGGGTAGGGGGGGTATAAGCAATTTATACCACTTTTAACCACAATATATATTCTTTCACTTTATCAACAATGGTCAACAGTTTATCATCAATGTATCATCTATGAATGCATACAATCATATATATATCATAAGCATGTAAACATAAGCAACATCACATCAATAACACAATACACCCGTATTTACGTGGAAACCCAAATGGGAGAAAACAACAAAATGCATTCTTATGTATATCAATAATTCATTCATAGGAAGCACCAACTTCCAAATTCTCCAACTACAAATGGAAGGAGGTTACAATCGCCTATTTATAGGCTCCAACATGAAGGAAGATACAACTCCTTGAATTCTCTAGATCCAACCAGAAGGAGGCTACAACCCCCTAGGTTCTTCGACTCCAAATGGAAGGTGGTTACAACTAGAAGGAGGATACAACCCCCTAGGTTGTCCAGCTCCAACCGGAAGGTGCCTACAACCAACTAGTTCTCAGGCTCCAACCCGAAGGAAGCTCTAACTCCCTGATTCTCCAGCTCCAACTGGAAGGAGGCTACAACCTCCTTTCCTTTCCCCATCCTGCTGCCTTGAAGTATAAGTGTAGACCAACTGTTAAGGACTCTGCCACTATTACTGCCACACACTATGTCACTGTCACTGTCACTACCACCGTTACTATCAATGTCACTGTCATTGTCATTATCACTGTCACATCAACCTATCCAACCAATCACTGTCTCATCCATGAAACTAGATTCACTCTCATCCACATGCTACTTATGCCAAGATCACCAAAAGCATATCTCAAACCATATGCTCAACATCACCAACACATGCCTCTACCAAGCATGTACCAATCATGTGTCTCAACCAAGTACCAACCTGTACCATGCATCAACCTATACCTATACCATCAACAAGTGCATCAACCATGAAGAAAACTTGTATCACCACATGTACCAAAACAAGTGCATCAACCATTCACCAACAGTTGACATATCATCAACGATTGTACCATACCATGTGCCAACCATGCACATCAACCATAAACACCTATACCATACCATGTGCCAACCATGCACATCAACCATCAACACCTGTACCATACCATGTTCCAACCATGCACATAAACCATACCAATATCACCAAGATATGCCTCAAGCACTATGCCAACATCAAGTGTCCAACATGCACCTCAATCATGTGCCAAACCAAGAACAAAGCTATTCCTCAACAAGAATTATACCAATAACATCATCAAACATACAACATTCCAACCATGTACCTTAAACAAATGTCATATCACTCATGATATGCCTAGACCAACTATTCTATTATCTTAGGAAGAGACTGCCAAGCATTAACAGGTGGATATCTTTCTCTTGATGGAACACACTTATCCGTTCCCCGGAATGGAAAGAATATTATAGTCCTAAGAGAAGGAAGAATTTCACCATACATAAAGATAATTCCTCAGTCGAATGTAAACTATCTTGAGGAATACTTAGGGGTGTACTCTATCTTTGCTAATGAGGGTGACACTGCTCTGGAACAAATTGATTTGGAATATGTTATGCGTCACATGAATTTCGATGTCTCATGCTCAAATGAAGGTAACATAGCTAGCATTTTCTTATACTCACCTATAGGTAAAATTCACGATTTTTCTTATAGGTTAGAGTTTGCTTGCATGAACAATGTCATTGAGTTTGAAGCCTTACTGCTAGGCATAAAAAATTCTTATAACCTTGGTTGCGGCCACCTTACAGTTTTTGGTGATTCTAAACTTGTTGTGAACCTTGTGCGTAAAATCTATTCTCCTAGCAATAAGTTGATGAAACACTATACCTAAGTTGTTTGGATGCTTATCTCAAACCTGTTATCATTTAACATCACTCATGTTAAGAGGGAACTTAATTCAATGGCTGATAGGTTAGCTGTATTTGCGTCATCTCCTACTCGACAAATTCTACCTCAAAGACCTATTTGTACTT
The DNA here is from genome assembly GCA_010110895.2 of Picea sitchensis. Classification (NCBI taxonomy): domain Eukaryota; kingdom Viridiplantae; phylum Streptophyta; class Pinopsida; order Pinales; family Pinaceae; genus Picea; species Picea sitchensis. Next base: position 20,288 of record SNQJ01S0142297.1, read on the forward strand.
TTCAATCTTTATATCGTACTCACATTCCTGATAATGTAGAATCATGGCAGGTTTTCCCTAATGATGAAGGCATCTGTGCTTTCATATAAAATGAACCATTTAAGCCAAAGGAAATCATATCTATGGAAGATAACAAATTCCCAAAAGGCTTGACTCCTCTCGAAAGCACATTTTTGTCGAGTGAAGTAGGCAACAAAGAAACACGTAAAGAAGAGGAGTCAAAAAGGAAAGTGGGTGATACCATTTCCTTGAACATTGGGACATCCAGTTCTCCCAATAATATTAAATTAGGTGCCCATTGTTCTGACGAAGAAAAGAAAAAATTCACTGAGCTACTATGTGAATTTCAAGATGTTTTTGCATGGTCATACGAGGATCTTCATGGTTTTTATCCTTCTCTCATATAGCATGCCATTCCTATCAAGGAAGGAATAAAACTAGTTAGGAAAAAATAAAGACCCATTAACCTTGCGCTAGAAGCTACTATTAGAAAAGAGATGGAAATTTTTTGAAGGCTGGTATAATCTTCCCAGTTAAATATTCCAAGTGGGTTTCAAATTTAGTTCCTGTTAGGAATACATTTGGTCAGATTCGATTATGCATTGATTTTCGTGCATTGAATAGAGCAAGTGTTAAAGATCATTTTTCTCTCCCTAATATGGAAATGATTTTGCAACAGGTTGCAGGGTCACAAATGATGTCCTTGCTTGATGGTTTTTCTCGATGTAATCAAATCAAGGTAAATAGGACTGATAGATGCAAAACTACCTTTACTACATGTTGGGGCACATTTTCTTATGAATGCATGCCTTTTGGCTTGTCTAATGCAGGTGCCACTTTCCAAAGAGTTATGCAAACAAATTTTCATGACCTGATCGGTAAACTTATCCAAGTATATATTGATGATTTGACTGTTTATTCGAAGAATCGAATAGATCATTTTGGTCATCTTCAAAAATTTCTTATGCGATGCAGAAAATTCAGCCTTTCTTTAAATCCTTCTAAATCGATTTTTGGTGTCACCAAGGGAAAGGTCCTTGGACATAACGTCTCTGATTTGGGAATAAGCATAGATACCAAAATGATTATTGTTATTCTAAACCTTCTTGGCCCCACTTCCAAAAATGAGGTTCAAGCCTTTATGGGCATTATGAACTTTGTCCATAGGTTAGTTCTTGATTTTGCTTTAATGGTTAAACCAATACATAATATTCTAAAGTAGGATCACTCTTTTTCTTGGACATATGACATAAAAAATATTTCATTAGAATTAAAAAGGAAATTAGTTCCACCCCGGTTCTGGTGAAACCGGACTTTGAAAAAGATTTTGTCATATACACTAATGCCACTGAGGAAGCGGTTTCTGCTATTCTCTTACAATGTGATGACCAAAATAATGAAAAACCTATAGCTTACATGAGCCAAAGTTTATGAGACGATGAATTCAATTACTCTTATATTGAGAAACATGCCTTTGCTCTTGTTAAAGATGTAGAGAAATTTCACCACTTTATTCTAGGCAAATATACACAAGTAAAAGTCCCTTTGCCTATTGTCAAGTTTCTGCTTTCCCAAACTTATCTTCCAGGAAAACTTGCACATTGGCTTGCCAAGATTCATGAGCATGATTTGACATTCATGACCTAAAAAAAAATCAAGGGACGAGACCTATCCCTTCACTTAGCTCAAAATCCTGAACCAAGTGAAGAAATTGATGATCAAGATAATCCTCTTTCAACACTGTTTTATATTGAGAATAAAACCCTTTCTATTGCTGAACACCCCTGGTATAAAAATTTGGTGTATTACTTGTAGTATCATAAATTCCCAGATGACTTAGATCCTCATCAGAAGAGGAGGCTCCACCTTGAATCTTCTCGGTATATTATTTTAGGAGACTTCTTGTTTAGAAGGTCTACTGATGGTATCTTACTTCGTTGTGTTAACGATGATGAGGCACATAAATTACTACATGAAACTCACGGGTCTTTAGATTCTGTCATTCACGTTGGTGGCCACTTTTCTGCTAAAACAACTGCTTTTAAAATCATCATAAATGGTTATTATTGGCCCTCAATTTTTCGAGATTCTTATAAATTCGCAAGATCTTGTGACAAGTGCCAAAAATTCACTGGGAAAGAACGTCTTTCTGCTATGCCTTTGCAACATGTTCCTTCGGATTTTCCTTTTTCTAAATGGGGCATGGAATTTATTGGTCCTATTAATTCCCCATATTTCGCAAGGCATGTTTTCATTTTGACAGCTACTGATTATTTCACTAAGTGGATTGAAGATGTCCCTCTCAAACACGCACAGGATGAACATGTAATTTCTTTCTTGGAAACTAATATATTCTCCAGATTTGGCATTCCTTTAGAGATTATTACAGACAATGGTCCCACTTTCATGTCCACAAAATTGACTCAATTCCTAGTCAAATTGGGAGTCAAACATTTCACCTCATCAACTTATTACCCTCAAGGAAATGGGAAAGCTGAGTCTACTAACAAAAATCTGTTTAGGATCATAAAAAGGCTCATCGAAGATAAGCCTCGTCAATGGCACACCCTCCTCACTTATGCCCTTTGGGAAGATCGCACTACCACCAAGGTAAGTACAGGTTTCACCCCATTTAAGCTTTTTTACGGTCAAGAAGCCATTCTGCCTACTGAGATGGAACTTTCTTCTCTACCGCTGATGCTACAGATTGAAGAATTAAATTCTTCCAATGTCCCTCAAAGAATAAATGCCCTATTAGCCTTAGAATAACAAATATTTTTTTCCTTGGAAAACATAAAGAGAAGACGACAAACTGTAAAGAAATATTTTACCAAACATGCGAAAGATGTCAAATTTAAGGTAAATGAGAAAGTCTTACTTTGGGACTCATCCCATGCTGTCATAGGAAGACATTCGGAATTTCAGAAATTATGGATGGGTCCTTTCAAAATCTCTTTTGTCCTAGGTACAAAATCTTACCTTTTAAAGGATTTGGAAACATGGTTCCCACTTGAAACATTATGTGGAACCAACTTGATTGATAAATGCCATGTGGAAATCATTGTTGTATATATATTTTTTGTTTTATTGTTTTATTTCGCTTAGTCCAATTTAATTTTCATTTTCTGTTGTTTTATTTTATGTTTATCAGAAATAAATTTTGGATCAGTTTTGACACAACAATGCCATTTTGTAAGTTTTGTTGATCAATACAAAGAAATTTTACACAGTTGTCACAATGTTCTCCTTTTAGACATCGCTGAAATTGCTTTTTTCTTTCAGTACTACTGTAAGATAGATGATTTGGTCTTCTTCCCTATTTTATGCTATCCCTTTCTTCCCTTCATCTTGAGATTCAAGAGAGCATATCATAAAATTTCTCCTTAACACAAAGAAATACTTTTTACTGTGACTGATCGAATGTTATGCATACAGGACCAAACCCCCTCATATGCACCAATTTTCATGAGTTATTCCCAAAATCCCGTTTCATTATTTCCATTAACCCATGCTTTTCCCCCTGTTGCATAATCATTCTAGTCAATAATTCTTTGATCTATGTTCACCGATCTGCGAAACCGAACATTCTAAGTTCTTAATCTATTGGAAACAGATTTCCCTGTGGAGTCGCCATTTTGTTGTCGCCCAAAAGTGAAACATAGGGTACCTACTTAGAAATGGTTGCAACGCCTTATTATTTAGTTATATTTATTAATATACTAATAGGTGGGACCCCTTGTATGACTTGTGTGACCATGATGAAGAGATGAAGCTTATGTTTTATGTGCTTATGAGTTGGCTAAGATATAAGCTCTCCAATTTATTTTCTTTAAATCACTGTCAAAAATTGATCATAGGATCTTATGGGCGATATGACATAAGAAAAAAGGATGTCGTCTTATATATCTCTCACAAGTATTACTATGATGCATTTAGTGTTATGAAGAATCTACACTCCAATTTTAATTTATGTATGGTGTATAGTATGTGCAATAGTGGTTACTTTGATTTCGAAATGGCAAAGGTTTGCGCGCATTGTTTAAGTTGGAAATCTAAAGTTGGGACTTGGTATCCCTAGCAAGGTTTTGATGTATGTTACATTAGGGTTTTGAAAGGGTTGGCACATTTGTAAGTTTGAAACATAGGCAAACTATGGTGTATTCAAATTGCATTAAATTGATTTGGAGTTAGTGGTTGATGTGTTGTATAGTAAGCTTGCTCGTACCCTCCATGGATGAATGTGTAAGTATAGATACGACATGCAGTAAATACACGTCACTCTAACCTACCTCGAGCCTGCCACCTTAGCCATTTCACATTTGGTCTTTTGTTGGTTGTCGTTACTCCGCTTTGTTCGACTATGGAAGAGGTATATAGGCTTGGTTGACTCGCCTTGGCAATTTTTTCACATAGGTATGTGGTTTCTTGTTGCTCCATCCATGAATATTTCGCTCTATTCTTTAATTAAGTCAACAATTGGCTCTTGAGTTTGATCGTTGTCTGTGCATTTCCAAAGTTATGATATGTGGAAATTTTGACTGTGTATGGATTATTAGTGAAGTTTTGGTCTTTGTGGAATTTGTATTTGAACTATTCAGATTGAAAATGTGGTTGTTTCTTACTGTATGTAGTTGTTGGTGCTTTACCTGTGGAAAGGGGTATTGTTTGGGAAATTATTGGGCCTGCCTTGCCTATGGTTTTCATTTGAGACTCCTCTTTTTCCGACAAGAACGTTATCACTATTCATTACCTATGGGTTATTTGGAAACTATGCTTGTCATTTAATTGTTTGGCTCTCGTGGCTATTGTGCCCACACCCTTGTATCAACTCTGTAAATACAAATGTGGAATTATGTGGTGGTATTAATCTTTTCATACTCCTTTTGGCTAAACCCTCAACTTGGTCAGCTCATCCTCCTTCACTGCATTACTGTTGATAGTTGTGTATCGAACCCTGTATTTGGAAAATAGGGTGGAAGGTGGCCTACCCAAAATTTAGTAAAGGCATTGTTCATGTTTTTTTAGGTCATGGGTTTAGTTGATTATTTGTTGTGTGAAGATGGAAATAATGTTAATCCCACTCATTTGTTTGTTAATGCAGTTTGTCACAAGGAAATATTTGGGGTCAATGGAAACATTGAAAAACTATTGTTAAAGATACGACTTGCTGTGTTTTAATTCCATATGCAAGGAGCACCTCTATGTATAAGTTATATACACATTAAATGTGTCTTACAAACCAAAATTAAAGGGAAGTTGGAAGCATGGTTATTTAAGGTTTCAATTGAAATAGTGTTATACACAGGGATCCCTTTTGTGACCACTTCGTGGAACCCTGTAGTGATTTAAAATGTATTGGTGCTAATATCGTGGACTACAGTCCGTCCTTTCCTCGGTTGTTGGTTGTGATTATTGTGAGTATTGTGATGCCGTGTCTCCTCGACTTTGTTGTGCACAAGATGTGTTATTACCGTTGAATGTTTCTTGGGCAAAACATTATAAAATGATCCCTGTTCATTGCAATTTCTAAATACAAACAACCTTGAAGTGAAACACCAGTTCTGGAATTTTGGAAACAGAGTATTGAATTTCAATTTTGAAACAATGAAGAGGTTTAAATTTTCATGTTGAGAATGACATTATTTGATATATGACATAACAGTATCCACGAGAGTCCCTTACATTATATCATTTTACGCAAAATACACTCCCCTCATTATCCCAATTACATTTTTCACTCCTTGTTCCGTTGTTACTCAATTTTAAAGAAAAGTCTGTATGGAAATAAAAGAAACGATGTGGAAGTTAATTGATGATTGGTATTCTTGGAGCTCGTTGTATACATAGTTTGATTGTTTTCTTTATTGATTGAACAATATTTGTTAATATTTCCCTTCCATTATATCATTTTACGCTCAATACAAACCCCCCATACTCCCAATGACCGTATCAATCCCCTGTTCATATGGCAATTAATTAATGAAAGTTTTATGGATGAGTTGCATGGGTTTTGTGGTAAATAATAGAGCCAACTCTTGAATTATTTAAGTGGATTTTCATGTATGGGATATTAATAACTTCATGACTGATTAAATACTTCCACAAAATGAGTTTTTTCACAGGGGAAGTAATGGTCGAAATAATAGAGGTCGGGGTAACTGACATTGAGGCCATAGGAGGCCTCAATTTTCTATTCACTTTGATGTTGATCTGTAAGAGTTGAACCAATTGTTTTAAGCTGGGTTCTTTAATTTGGTTGGCCATGGGATATTGCATCCTCGACCCGAAAGGCCCCCTTTTCAACAATCTCAAAATTTTCTCGACATTCTTGTTCCCCCACATGTGTCGATGCAACCCGAACCTCCCACAAATGACGATTGGCAAGAATTTGTCAATAAACCTGCTTCTCACCGTCGTGGTTGGCCTACTGTCTCATTTCCATTACCGCCACCACCACCTCCAATTAATCCTAATGCAAAAAATTCCCATGATGTTTCAACAGTGTAGTCTTCGCATGCTAGCAAGAGACTGAAAACCGACATCCCACAACCTGTGCTAGATAAAAAAAAAACAACGGATTCCCCCTCCAGTCCATCCATGAAGTCTTATAAGTCTGTGTCTTCACGTCTCCATCTAAAATATGAATGCTCCCATGCGATCAACACAATACGACCCCAGGGGTCTAACCAACCAAGGGCTACCACAAAAAATTCAAGAGGAGACAATAGTTAGAAGAGGAAATATGCCTCACACAACAAATATGGATTTTAATGATTTTTATGTGATCGTGTGATGAAGATAGTGTTTCATGATTTTCAAAATTTCTTTTGACAACAAGATTTTATTTTGGATATTTTTTGTGGATAATATGGATATATATATTTTTTGGGATGTGGTCTTAAATTTTGCTGATATTTAAATAGTTGATTTAAATGATATCCATGGGAGCTACAAGGGTGTTATATGATCCAAATGATTATTTTTTTGTTTTATATTTGATGATTGACAAAGAGAATGATGGGAGTCACAAGCAGTTCCACCTATTTAGCTATTATTAATTAGACCCTTATTTATATATTATCATTAATTATTTCTTCCCAAACTAATTAGTTAAGTTAATTTGACTTAACTAAAGAAAGTAGTTGAACTACCTCAACTTATTGAGAAAGAATAAAGGTTCAATGAGAGGAAGAGACAAGAGTAGAATAGAGGGGGAACTACAACACTAAGGTTTGCTCTCTAGTTAGTGAGATAGCTTCAATTTTCATTCATTTTTGAGTTTACTTGAAAGCCTAATCCTCGTGATGAAAACAAGGTCTTATTGAAGGCAACATGATTCAAAACTGAATCATACATTTCCACAGCTTGTTTTAAAGGTGTTTGAGTTATCTTTGATAATCTGTGTTTTCTTGTTTGTTTGTGAATTAATTTTCATGGCTGATAAAGAATATCTTGCAGAGTCAAGTGACATTATTTTGTGGCAATCTAATAGAGATCATTAGTTTCAATTTTATTTCATTGTCAGGCTATTTTTGTATGGTACCCATCGGAGACTTCTAAATCTAACTTTGGCCCATACCCTCGCAGGGGTTTGTAAAAGAGAAATACAATTTTTGTATCTCATAATGAAATAAAATTAGATTATTGTTCCGTCTCATACATGTGTTTTCATGACTTGGTTGTTCCTTTCGCTTTTGTCTCCATGTTTAATTCAATGTAAAATATGTATACATTCACCTAGCTTTGTTTAAATTTTTATTTTCACATTGTTACAAATATAAATCATAAAATCAGCCTTGATCCTTTGTAATTGATACTTGCGGATTGAGTGAAATTTTTGAGGCTATAAACCCTGAGTGACATTCCCAACTATCTTGTCCTAGCCAGACAAGATCTGAAAATGATTGAGTAAGGTGTTCCATAACTTATCCTCAACATTTATTTGGTGACCATACTGGGGAGATATTCCATATTTGTCTGGTTGATTGTATTCATGATTATCTTTGAATCTTTCTGTTTTATTCAAATACTCTTTGATTGATTTTTGTCACGACAATACCTTCTACAAGACACCCTAATATTGAACATGGTCTTAAAGACCAAACTAGGATTGCCTTGACCTTATTCAATACTATTCTCAAAACTGCTAGTACCCGAGCTGAGCTTGCACGCTCTTGGGAAGTAGTTGAACAAGATATAAGTATCCACGAATGCTGGGTAACCATGCAAAGATAACCTAGAAATCAGCAGTAACTTCCCTTTTCTTAAGTCTTTGGTATTCTTTTTTATGTCCTCAAATCCTCACATTTCTAGAAGAAGAAGAGGGTTTTCCCCTGAAGCTACTCTATCATTGAAATAGGAAGGAGGAAATCCATTTTTTTGACCCAAGAAATCACTCTAAGGAGGACTTTGTTTGATTCTACCAGCTCACCCTTTTCACCCTTACTCATCACTTTCAAAATGACATCTGCGGGTGGTGCTAGTGGTGTTGGAGGTTCTTCATCATCCCAACCTTCGGCCTCATCGGTAATTGGTAGTCTATATAGCCATCAAGTTCCTATCCAATATGATACCAACCTTGCTAAATTTATAAAGAAATACGTGCTTTTTTAGTTTGAGGAAGATGCTATGACCACCCCATGGCATGTATATTCTCCCTTGAATCTAGCACCTTCTACTCGTCCGTTACCCAAGTTTAAAGAGCATCTTCCTAAGTTCTCAGGGAATAATTCTGTTTCTACAAATGAACACCTAGTGACATTTTCTAATGCTTGTCACAATATCAGGGCTAACAATAACGATACATCCATGCGCTTATTTGTCAACTCTCTTGAAGGAAAAGCGACAACTGATTTTTTTGATCTCCCTCCAAAAATCCTTTCCACTTGGGAAGAGTTGGTTTATTGGTTCAAGTCCACTTATGGACAATCCAAGATCCTGGATGAACAGTTAAGGGAATATAACAATATTTCTTACAAAGATGGTGAGACTATTATGTCCTTTAACCTTTGCTTCACCAAATTGTACAATCAAATCCCTAAAATAATATGCCCCCAAAATCAATCCTCTTTCATGCATTATTATAATGTGCTTCCCTCTCCTTATCATCATAGGATCAAAGAAAAGGCTATTGACAATCTTGGCTCCGCTCTTCACACTTGCCTAGGGTACGAAGATAAACTTGAAAGAACAAGTCTCCCTAAAGGAGATTCAGTCAAGAAAACATATATGTCTACCCTCCTACAACTTGTGCAAGATATGAACAATCAGATGATAGGCTATGAATGAAAGGGGAACATTCCCTCACTTACTCCTGCGACATCTTCTTCATCCTCAATGCCTTTCAGGAATACAAATGAGAACACTTTTCAGTGAAAGGCCATTATGTCTTAGAGTTGGTGTAACTTCTGCGAAGAAAATTATGAGGAAATTACTTGTGAAGTTAAGAATAATGCCAGAGATAAAATCTTTGGCAAGAAGCCAGAAACCACTATTGTTGTTCTAGATTAGGAAGAACCGGAAGATGTTATGATAATAAATACTACGAACAAATCTTATGCTCCTAAAGGGAAATACGATCCTCCTTGTGCTTCTTCCACTCCAACCTCATTTTCACAAGGTACTAATGTACAAACTGTCAAAATTCCTGAAATTCAAGGAGTTCCTTCCCCTCTTCCAAGTATAACATCCTTAACCAATTGGCTAATATCAAGGATGATGCTACTCTTTTGGACATGGTTTTCGTCCCTGAACAACAAAAGAATCTCAAGGATGTTATGGAAGGAAAATATTCTACCATAGCCAACCTTTTTAAAGAGACGAAAGAAGAGGATTCCACTATAAATAAGATAAGTGTAAATAATTTTAGATACCCTGTAAAAAACCCTCCATTTTTCATTTCTATAAATATTATGGATAAGATATCCCATTGTTGCCTAATTGATGGTAGTTCGAGTCCAAGCGTAATTTCAAAAATCATCATGGAGGAGCTAGGCTTATCATTTACTAATGAAAATTCTAGAAGCATTCTCTCCTATAACAGGCTACAACAGTCAACTATAGGTGAAATCAAAGACGTAACTTTAGTTTTATGTGCATATCCAGAAATAAGGACAACCATCAACATCCAAGTAATCGACATGCCAATAAGCAACTATTCTATTATCTTAGGAAGAGAATGGAAAGCCCTAATATGTGGATATCTTTTGCTTGATGGAACACACTTATCCGTTCCCCGGAATGGAAATAATATTATAGTCCTAAGAGAAGGAAGAATTTCACCATACATAGAGATCATTCCTCAGCCGAATGTAAACTATCTTGAGGAGGACTTAGGGGTGTACTCTATATTTGCTGTTGAGGGTGACACTACTCTGGAACAAATTGATTTGGAAGATGGTATGTGGCACATGCATTTCGATGTCTCATGCTCAAAAAAGGTAACATAGCTGGCATTATATTATACCCACCTATAGGTAAAATTCACAATTTTTCTTATAGGTTAGAGTTTTCTTGTACAAAAAATGTCACTGAGTTTGAAGCCTTACTGCTAGGCATCGAAAATGCTTATAACCTTAGTTGCGGCCACCTTACAGTTTTTGGTGATTTTGAACTTGTTGCGAACCTTGTGTGTAAAATCTATTCTCCTAAAAATAAGTGGATGAAACCCTATACCCACGCTGTTTGGATGCTTATCTCAAACCTGTTATCATTTAACATCACTCATGTTAAGAGGGAACTTAATTCAATGGATGATAGGTTAGTTGTATTTGCAACATATTCTACTCGACAACTTCTACCTCAAAGTCCTGATTGTACTTTTTAATATTTATATTGTCCTCACATTCATGATAATGTAGAATCATGGTAGGTTTTCCCTAATGATGAAGGCATTTGTGCTTTCATACAAAATGAACCATTTAAGCCCAAGGAAATCATATCTATGGAAGATGACAAATTCCCAAAATGATTGACTCCTCTCGAAAGCACATTTTCGTCGAGTGATGTAGGCAATAAAAAAACATGTAAAGAAGAGGAGTCGAAAAGGAAAGTGGGTGATACCATTTCGTTGAACATAGGGACATCCGATTCTCCCAAGAATATTAAATTAGGCACCCAATGTTCTGACAAAGAAAAGGTGAAATTCATTGAGCTACTACATGAATTTCAAGATGTTTTTGCATGGTCATACGATGAACTTCGCGGTTTTGATCCTGCTCTCATACACCATGCCATTCCTATCAAGGAATGGATAAATCCAGTTAGGAAAAAACAAAGACCCATTAACCTTGTGCTAGAAGCTACTATTAGAAAAGAGTTGGAAAAACTTTTGAAGGCTGGTATAATCTTCCCAATTAAATATTTCGAGTGGGTTTCAAATTTAGTTCATGTTAGGAAGACACTGGTCAGATTCAATTATGCGTTGATTTTCACGCATTGAATAAAGCAAGTGTTAAAGATCATTTTCCTCTCCCTAATATGGAAGTGATTTGTCAGTAGGTTGCAGGGTCACAAATGATGTCCTTACTTGATGGTTTTTTTGAATATAATCAAATCAAGGTAAAAAGAATTGATAGATACACAAATATGTTTACTACACGCTGGGGCACATTTGCTTATGAACGCATGCCTTTTAACATGACTAATGCAGGTGCCACTTTCCAAAGAGCTATGCAAATAGCTTTTGACGATATGATCGGTAAAATTATCCAAGTATATCTTGATGATTTGACTGTTTATTCGAAGAATCGATTAGAACATTTTGGTCATCTTAGAAAAGTTCTTATCCGATGTAGAGAATTCGACGTTTCTTTAAATCCTTCTAAATCGATTTTTGGTGCCAGTGAGGGAAATCTCCTTGGACATATTGTCTCTGATTCAGAAATAAGCATAGATCCTGAAAGGATTATTGCTATTCTAAACCTTCTTTCCCCCACTTCCAAAAAGGAGGTTCAAGCCTTTATGGGCATTATCATCTTGTCTGCACATTTGTTCTTGATTTCGCTTTAATGGTTAAACCAGTACATAATATTCTAAATAAGGATCACTCTTTTTCTTGGACAGATGACATCGAAAAATATTTCATTAGGATTAAGAAGGATATTAGTTCTGCACCGGTTCTGGCGAAACCAGACTTTGAGAAAGATTTTATCATATACACTAATGCACTGAGGAAGTAGTTTCTGCTATTCTCTTACAATGTGATGACCAAAATAATGAAAAAACTGTAGCTTACATGATCCAAAGTTTATCAGATGATGAATTCAAGTACTCTTATATTGAGAAACATGCCTTTTCTCTTGTTAAAGCTATAGAGAAAATTCGTCACTTTATTCTAGGCAAACATACGTAGGTAAAAGTCCCTTTGCCTGCTATCAAGTTTCTGCTTTCCCAAACTTATCTTTCAAGAAAAATTACACATTGGCTTGCCAATATTTAGGAGCATTATTTGATGATAATGACCTCAAAAAAAATCAAGGGACGATACCTAGCCCTTCACTTAGCTCAACATCCTGAACCAAGTGAAGAAATTGAAGATCAGGATAATCCTCTTTCAACACTGTTTTATATTGAGAATCAAACCCTTTCTATTGCTGAACACCCCTGGTATAAAAATCTGGTGTATTACTTACAATATTAGAAATGCCAAGACGACTTAGATCCTCATCAAAAGAGGAGACTCCGCCTTGAATCTTCTCGGTATATTATTTTAGGAGACTTCTTGTTTAGAAGGTCTATTTATGGTATATTACTTTGTTGTGTAAAGGATGAGGAGGCACACAAATTACTACATGAAACTCACAAGTCTTCAAATTATGTCATTCACATTGGTGGCCACTTTTCTGCTAAAGCTACTGCTTTTAAAATAAACAAAAATGGTTATTATAGCCCCTCAATTTTTTTAGATTCTTATAAATTCGCAAGATATTATGACAAGTACCAAAAATTCGCTACGAAAGAATGTCTTTTTGCTATGTCTTTTCAACCTTTTCCTCCAGATTTTCCTTTTTCTAAATGGGGCTTGGGATTTATTGGTCATATTAATCCCTCGTCTTTCGCAGGGCAGATTTTCATTTTGACAGCCACTAATTATTTCACTAAGTGGACTGAAGTTGTCCCTCTTAGACACACACAGGATGAACATGTAATTTCTTTCCTGGAAACTAATATCTTCTCCAGATTTGGCATTCCTTTAGAGATTATTACAGACAATGGTCCCGCTTTCATTTCCGCAAAATTGACTCAATTCCTAGTCAAATTGGGAGTCAAATATTTCACCTCATCAACTTATTACCCTTAAGGAAATAGGCAAGCCGATTCTAACAACAAAAATTTGGTTAGGATCATAAAAAGGCTCATCAAAGATAAGCCTCGTCAATGGTACACCCTCCTCACTTATGCCCTTTGGGAAGATCGCACTACCACCAAGGTAAGCACATGTTGCACCCCCTTTAAGATTTTTTATGGTCAAGAAGCCATTCTGCCTACTGAGATGGAACTTTATTCTCTACGGCTGATGCTACAGATTGAATAATTAAATTCTTCCAATGTCTCTCAAAGAATAAATGGCCTATTCGCCTCAAAAGAACAAATAAATTTTTCCTTGGAAAACATAAAGAGAAGACAACAAACTGTAAAGAAATATTTTAACAAACACGCAGAATTTGTCAAATTTAAGGTGAATGAGAAAGTCTTACTTTGGGACTCAGCCCATGCTGTCAGAGGAAGACATTCGAAATTTCAGACCTAGGTCCTTTCAAAATCGCTTTTGTCCTAGGTACAAACTCTTACCTTTTAAAGGATTTGGAAGAGCAATTGTTTTCTTATAGCACCAATGGTTCCCACTTGAAACATTATGTGGAACCAACTTGATTGATAAATTCCATGTGGAAATAACTGTTGTATATAGCTTTGTGTTTTACTATTTTATTTCGCTTTGTTAAATCTAATTTTCATTTTCTGCTGTTTTATTTTATGTTTATCAAAAATAAATTTTGGATCAGTTTTTCCACAACTATGCCATTCTCTAAGTATTGTTGATCAATAAAAATAAGGTTTACAAAGTTGTCACGATGTCCTCCTTTTAGACATCACTGAAATTGCTTTTTTTCTTTTAGTACAACTGTAATATAGATGATTTGGTCTTCTTCCCTATTTTCTGCTATCCCTTTCTTCCCTCCATCTTGAGATTCAAGAGAGAATATCAGAAAATTTCACCTTAGCACAATGAGACACTTTTTACTATGACTGATCGAATGTTATGCATAGAGGACCAAACCCCCTCATATGTACCACTTTTCATGAGTTATTCCCAAAATCTCGTCTCATTATTTCCCTTAAACCATATTTTTCCCCCTATTGCATAATCATTATGGTCAATAATTCTTTTATCTATGTTCACCGATCTACGAAACCAAACATCCTGGGTTCTTAATCTATTTAAAACAAATTTTCCTATGGAGTCACCAGTTTGTTGACGCCCACAAGCACAACATAGGGTACCT
>SNQJ01S0142298.1:0-15518 GCA_010110895.2 Picea sitchensis
AGTTCTAGATCATGAGTCACATAGTTGACTTCATGTTCATTTAATTTTTTGGATTCATATCATATCACACTTCCTTTCTGCATAAGGACTCCTATAAGCCCTTCCTTACAGGCATCTGTGCACATAAGGAAGTCATCTTCTGGGTCAATGATTTTCAACATGGGTGCATGGCTCAGTAGATGCTTCAGGGTTTGGAATCTTTCTTCACATTTCTGTGTCCATAGGAATTTTGTCCCCTTCTTCTAGAGGGTAGTGATTGGACAACCAATCTTGGAGAATCCTTTTATAAATATCCTATAGTATCCCGCTAATCCAATAAAGGATACGATGTCTGAAACATCCTTTGGGGTAGGCCATTCCATGATAGACCTGATCTTGTCAGGATCTACTGCTACCCCTTCCTTAGACAGAACATGTCCCAAGTAATGTATTTTCTTCCATAAGAAGTCACATTTGTCGAATTTAGCATAGGGTTGATGCTCTCTTAGCACTTGCAGCACAAGTCTAATATGCTCTTCATGCTCTTCTCTATTCTTAGAGTAGATTAATATGTCATCAATAAGAACTAATACAAATTTATCTAAAAATTTACTGAGTACATTGTTCATTAAGCACATGAAAGTTGTAGGGGCATTGGCTAACCCAAATGGCACTACCAAAAACTCATAGTGACCATACCGTGTCTGGAAAGTAGTTTTATGGATGTCTTCACTCTTGATTCGGACTTGATGGTATCCCGACCTCAATTCAATCTTTGAAAAAAATAGATGCACCTCCCAACTGATCGAATAGATCATTGATCCTAGGCAAGGGGTACTTGTTATTTATGCTTAATTTATTGAGTTGTCTATAATCTATACACAGTCTAAGGGTGCCATCCTTCTTTTTCACAAATAGGATGGGTTCTCCCCATGGGAACACATTGGATCGAATATAACCCTTATCCATCATTTCTTTCAATTGCAATTTGAGTTAAACTAACTCAGGTGTGCTCATCCGGTAGGGTGTCTTAGACACCGGCATCGCTCCTGGTGCGAGCTCTATCGAGAAGTCAATGTCTCTTCTCAGAGGTAGACCCGATACCTATTCCAGAAACACATCTATGTATTCTCTCAGGATAGGGTGATCATCAGGGCCTGGTTTATCACCTTCGATTGTTTTCAACACCTGTATTGCATATAGGGGACATCCTTTTTGGCAATTCTTTCTCATTTGCAGGGTTGATATTTGCCTCACCGAGATAGGTTTTCAGATCCCTTGAAGGGTTATCCTTCTCCCTTCTTTACTTACACACTCCAAGGTTTTATGGTAATACTCTAGTTTGTCTTTATGGGCGGCTAGCCAGTCCATACCAATCAACAAATCATATGATCCTAGGGGTAATATGTTAAGGGTTTCTTGGGTGGGGAATTCACCCAACATTAATTGGCAGGCTGGTATGACCTTTGCTACCCTTCTTTTGGTGCTAGTGGCTAAATGTACCAACCATGGCTTGGTTTGTTTTTGTGGTTGTAGTTTACACTTATCAACAGATTTAGGGGATATATATAACTCAAATTTGAACCACGGTCAATCAAAACAGACACCAGATGGTTGAAAATAATACCTTCTATTTCCACCACTGAAGCTTGGTGGTCAGATTGGTTATTATCCAATGCTGCATAAATCTGTGGCACACTCCTTGCCACATCATTGACTGTGGTAGTTTCCTGAATGTTATAAAATTTCTGACTATTTTGTTGTCGGTGTGGACAGTCTCTCAGGAGATGCTCTTCTCCGCAACCCCACCATTTCAAAGGTTCTCTCTTTGGGTTATCAGTATTTACTGGTATAGGTCCAAAAGTTTTATTTCTGTCCGATGAGGGAAAGTTCTGCTGGAGTACACTCCAGGCTAGAAAGCTCATTCTGGGGTTCTTCTTGTAGTTCTTAAATCCTAAGGATTTAATCCCCTTTTTCTGAAATGGGAAATATCATGACACGTGGCCTCCGTTACTCAGACGGTCCAGATATATTTCAGGGATTTTTCCCCTATTCATTCGGGGTTTAACCCTTGGGTATCTCTTGACAGATCCAATGGATGTTTTCCAGCCGAGATCTGGCGGCTCAGACAGGTTCCTAACTTGTGCATTCTCCCATGACTTCCTCGACGTGGAAAAATCAATGGTCGAGATGTTCTCATGGACCTTGGGGATCTGCGAGCCCGATCTCTTCCCTACCCATGAATACACAAAAAGACAAAGTGGTAAGGAATTTAACACCCTACTTTCTCCCATCAATCTAATGGTCATGTGTGACCACAGATTTCCCGATGGGATCTTGTTCGTCGATCAACACCTATTTAGGGTTAAGGCACTTAACACTCCAGTTTCTTCTTCCGATCTGATGGTTGTGAGTGACCACCGATATCTCGATGGGATCTTGTTTGTCGATTCGATACTTATCAGGGATTTCTTAAGGCCTTGCGCCTTCATGTCCTTTTTCCAGGTTCTTGATGAGCTTTTCACGAAGGGTATCTCTATGGGGAGGTTTACCCAGGGTACTATATGAGGTAGATAAGGGTATCACTCTCCCGAGAACCAGACGTGAAGTCTGAATTAGATCAGTATGCATATAAATAACAATTTATGAGAACTTAAGCCATACGTAGTCTTTCCATATAAACATACAACTACCAGTACTGGTCAAGACACCATACATACATTCTTATAATGAAATCATTCACAATTTCATAGCTTATGATCATAAATATTAGAATACATATATTTCAAGATGCCAAAGGCAAAACACTTATCAGAAAGTAACACTAGGGGTTATGCAACTGCTGAGAGGGGTGCTCGTTCCCACCCAACCGTAGGCTCAACGACTCCGAGTGGATTTACCACTACCCACCCCCGAGCTGAGACCATGATGCTATGAGACTATGTCTTTGTTTGTTAGTGACCAGGAGCAAAGGTTACTCTCCTTCCATTCTGTTATCACTCACTCTGCATATCGCCAGAGTTTTCCTTCTCCCCTCGCGTCTGCCCCCAATCGCTTCGCCCCCACACCTTATCCTCTTGCGAGGTTGCATGTGGTGTGATTTCCCTTGCGTTGGTCAGGCTTGACTTCTCTACGGATGGGTGGTTCACCTCCCCATCCCTCATTAATTCCTAAGGAGCCATCTACCTACTAGCCTGTGAGACATTTAATTCAGGGCCAGCGAGCTGCCTTTGGTTCTTCGGGCCAGTGAAGTCCAAATACGGTATTGATTTTTGGTGGAAGTTAACGCCACCTTTCCATGTGCCTTCCACTGCCTTTCTGTAGCCATCGTGGTCTCTTTTTCAACATATCCCCTCTCAGCAGTTCTGCAATATAAATTCATAATATTATTCACATTCATCAACCTTTTCCACAAGGTCCATTCACATCGCATATTCACATTTCTGAGTTTTCCATAGTTCTTGGCGAGTCCAGTTATTTTTACAAACTGGGGGAAACAGGGTGTTACACATATTCTCGCCGCCATTAATTTTGAACTTTGTTAAACAATCATTTTATAAACTTTTCATTGCTTTAACATATTCTCGTCGCTTCGTCGCCATTAATTTTGAACTTAGTTAAACGAACGTTGTCCTCTTACTGCTAAGATTTTCAAATTATTCATTATTGATCATCCACCTGGCCTCGATATATAAATTATTGTAATTCATCTAAAAGTTTTAGTAAATTTTGTGAATTTATGATTTTGATTTCTATCATTCTTATACCTACAAAGATTTCGATATAAAACTATTAATATTTGTATAAGAAGTCTATGTTTAATATTGGTATAAGAAGTCTCTATTTAATATAAAATTATTAACCTTTGGCAAAGAGTTTTTGAGTTTTATATAAAATTCGTAATCTTTGTCAAAAATGTTTCTGAATTGTAATTGAGCTCTTTTTTATTCAAATTCAAGTTTAATTGTTCATATTTTGAGTGTTTTTGTTTGAGGCTCATCAATGTAAGTTTAACTAAAAAATAATAAACAAATTTAATAAGAAAAAAGACTTAAGAAATTGATAAAGATAGTATGATTAAATTCATTAGAAAATTTATTATTTTGTCATAAAATGAACTTTAAATTAAAAGATAAAACATTATTCTAAAATAAATTTAATGAAAGAAAAAATATCACATGGAACAAAACCATAAAAATCATTTTATTTCATAATTCACTATCAAATATAATTTAAAATAAAAAATAACATTATTTACTAATAAATTTATTAATTTTTTATTTTCATATATATAAAATGTTAGACCATATATATATATATATTTATATATATATTTAAATATCTATTAATTCATGTAAATGCATTCTTTTATTTTATATATAATTTAAATGAAAAACAAAAAACATAACATGGTAGTTGGCTTTGACATTTCTTTGGATACTATGTTTGAGAAAAACTACTCTAATTGATGATAATTAGATTTTCAATTGACAATAATTTTAATTTTGAATTTCCTTAAACTATCATATTCTTGCTAAAATTTTAACTCCTTTAACGGCTAGTAATTTGGGTTTTCATTAAACTACCATAGCCTCATCGCCATGAATTTTGAACTTTCTTAAACGACCTTTAACGACTAGTAATTTGGGTTTTCGTTAAATTACCATGGCCTCATGGCCATGAACTTCCTTAAACTACCGTTGTCCTCTTACTGCTAAGATTTTCAAATTATTCCTGATTCATCATCCACCTCACCGCCATATATAAATTATCTGTGAGTTATAATTCATGTAAAAGTCTGAGTAAATTTTGTGAATTTATGATTCTGATTTCTATTATTTTTATATCTAAAAATATTTTGATATAAAATTACTAATGTTTATATAAAAGTATTAATATTTGTATAAGAAGTTGTTTGATATAAAAGTATTAGTCTTTTACAATAAATTTTTGAGTTTAATATAAAATTAGTAATCTTTATCAAAAATGTTTTTGAGTTGTGATTGAGCAATATAATTTGAAATTATATAGTACTAAAATAGTAAGATGTTAAAATTTCATTCTTTTCTCTTCTTTATTCAAATTCAATTGGTTTGTTACAACTCCTTTGATATTTTGTGTTTTAGTTTGAGGCTCATTAATATAAGTTTAATTAAAAAATAATAATAAAAAAGATTTAAGAAATTGATAAAAACATCATGATCAAATCCATTAAAAAATTCACCATTTTGTCATCAAATAAACTTTAGATTAAAAGATAAAACATTATTCTAAAATGAACTTCATGACAGAAAAAATATCACATGGAACAAAACCATAAAAGTCATTTTATTTTAGCATTTACTATCAAAATTGTAAATAATTTAAAATAAAAAAAAAAACAAAAATAACAGTATCTACTAATAAATTTTTTAATTTGTTATTTTTCATATATACATAATATAGTTGGACCATCATGTAGATATGATTGTAAGTATGTAAACTAGATTTTTAATATTTTATTCATGTTAGTTGATTAACTTATATATGTTGATTATCTGAATTTTCTTATAATTGCATTGTAATAAACCACTCTATACATCTACTTTCGGTTATGATCTGAAGTTATAGAAAATTGGTGAAGACTATATCCAGGATGTTGTATTCCCTGATATAGTAAAGCCGAATACAAATAAAAAAACTATGAATAATTTCCATTAAAATATTACATTAACTTAACAACCAGCTTCACATAGTTTCTTTCAAAATATTCTCTTAACTAAAAATGACCAGAATCAAGTCCAGATAATTTATGCCCAAATATTCTATTAACCCAACAACGAGTCAATCAACATCACTCTCTGTAAAAGTGAAACTTATAAACAATGATTTATATTAATTAAAATTTATAAAGTGCAGGCATAACCCATACCAGAGAAACTTTAAACTAAGCTGATAAAACGTCAAACATCATTATTAAAACAGGGACGCTTTAAGCTGATAAAACGTTAAACATTATTATTAAAACTTCAATAAAGGGAATCCTGAAAGAGCTATTGAAGAAATAATGACGATTCAAGAAGCGCAAATGCAACACGATTTTAATATTTCTGCTCAACATGACCAAAGAAACTAGGCTAATCCTGTATCTTGGAAATTCGTTAAACTAACCTTCATTTGATTTTAAGGCCATAAGTTGTTGCTAGACTGAAGGTTCGGGTTGAAACGGATGACCCAACTAACCTAAAATATGAAGGAGAAGTTTTATAATCTTATTCATCTAGCCTGTTTTAATGCTATTATTATTCTTAAAGAAAACAAAAAGGGGAAACCTGCTTATTGTTGGGTTTAATTCGAACATTGATTTTGTTTTAATGCTATTATTATTGTTAAAGAAAATAAAAAGGAGAAACCTACTTGTTGTTGGGTTGAATTGGATCTTTGATTTTTCATATGGCCAAGTGTGAATTCGTTAATATATCTTCTTGATCTGTGAAAGAGGCTGAGTAAAATTACCATACAGGGTAGTAACCATAATTTATTGTACAAATAACTTTGATTCTTGGTCAAGTGAGTAACACTTTGATTATCACAAAGTAGCTTTACTTTGTCTTGCATCCTTCCAAACTCACCAAACAATCCTTTTAAACAAACCGCCTCTTTGAAAGCATGTGAAGCAACCATGTATTCTTCTTTTGTAGTGGATAAAGAAACAATGTTATGTAGCTTTTAAATCCAACTAATAGCTCCACCTACAAGAGTAAAGACATATCCTGAAGTTGACCTCCTCTTGTCCAAATCACCTGCAAAATCAGGATAAACATATACATGGACTAACTCACAACCACTATTATAGGTGATA
The DNA here is from genome assembly GCA_010110895.2 of Picea sitchensis. Taxonomy (NCBI): domain Eukaryota; kingdom Viridiplantae; phylum Streptophyta; class Pinopsida; order Pinales; family Pinaceae; genus Picea; species Picea sitchensis. Next base: position 6,821 of record SNQJ01S0142298.1, read on the forward strand.
CAATGATCACTTGTGCCCCTTAAATACAGAAGCACGCATTTCACTGTTTCCCAGTGCTCTTTACCTATATTTTCCATATCTCTGGTGAAAACCCCAACTACATGTGAAATGTCTAGTCTTGTACTAACCATCGCATACATTAAACTTCCTACTACATTAGCATACAATATTCGAGACATATGTTCATTTTCTTCTTTTGTACTAGGACATAAACTTGAAGAAAGATTAAAATGGGAAATGAAAGGTACTAAAACTAGTTTCACACTATTCATACCAAACCTCAAAAGTATTTTCTTGACATCCTTCTACTGTAGCAACCAAATATTACCATTCTTCCTATCTTTGAATATCTCCATGTCCAAAATCTACTTTGATGCTCCTAGATCTTTCATATCAAACATCCTAGCCATTTGACCCTTTAACCTGTTGATCTCAATTATGCTTTTTCTTGCTAAAAAAATATCGTCAAATGCTAAGATAATGAATATGTCATTATTTATTTTTTTAAAGTAAACAAAATGATCATACTCACTCCTTGTACAATTCTTTCTCATCATGAAAGAGTCAAATTATTTTGTACCATTGTCTAGGAGACTGCCTCAGACCATACAATGATTTCTTGAGCCTACAAACAAGTTTATTGTTGTGATTCTAAACAAACCCTTCAGGTTGTTCCATGTAAATATCCTCATCCAAATTGTAATATAATAGATATAAAAAGTATGCAGAACAAAACTAAAATGATAGAAATGGCAGAATAACAGCTATATAACCAGAACAATCACCACAATAACATTGAAATGATATAAGAATAACAACAGAAATAACACTTTGATTCTCAGAGCAATTTTCATGGGCCTCTTTGAGGAGCAACCTCGAGTCGACCAGAGCTCTATTGAAATAATATCCAAGCTAGGGTTCTCATGCCCTTGACTCCTATTTATACTAAATATGTCTATCAAAAGAAGCACCTAGACGAAGATCCTTCTAGAAGAGGAAGCTTCTATTAGGCCTTCTTACAATTGACTTATGCTATCTTATTGCAAGGCCTTATTAATATTGACCTTTATTACATATGAATATATTGTTCTACCTATGTGTGGGTTAGGACCCTAACATGTCCCCCCCCTTAAAGACAACCTTGTCCTCAAGGCTTGAGATATGGAAATTGCTGCAAAATGGTAGATGGTTCCTAATCGACATCTGTTGGAGTTGTATCCTTCTACTGGACTAAAACTTCCTTGATGGTTCTCTGATGCAGTTGATGTTCACACTGGCCCAAATTTGCTTTTGGTTGTAGATAAATGGATCCTTCTTTGGCTAACTTGGGAAGGTTGGTTTGAATTTGGCACTTAGTTCCAATCACCTTCTTTAAGTATGAAACATGGAAAACAAGATGTAGCTTCGAATGACTGGGCAAAGCTAACTGGTAGGCCACATGTCCCACATGCTTGAGAACTGTGTGAGGACTAATAAATTTGAGTGCTATCTTATGGCACTGCTCAGTGTTGAGGGGATTTTGCTTGTAATGTTGCAGTCAAAGAAACACCTGATCCCCTTATGCAAATTGACGTTCAGATCAACCTTGATCTACTTGTTGCTTCATGAAATTTTGTGCCATGACCAATTTCTCTTTGAGGGTACAAAGAATAGCCTCTTGAACTGTAAGTGTTTGGTCAACCACCTGAACCTTCAAGACACTCGGTAAGTATGAGAGAAATGAAGATGGCTTCTGTCCATATACTACTGCAAAACGAGTCATGCATGTAATTGTATGGTATGAAATGTTGTACCGCCATTCAGCTAGGGGTAACCATTGAGCCCACTGATTTTTCTCTTCCGAGGAAAAACACCTCAAATATGTTTCCAAACACTTGTTGACATATTCCCTTTGATTATCAGTGTGTGGATAATAAGTTGTGCTGAGACGCAATTGGGTGCCTTGTATCTTGAACAGTTCTTTCCAAAAATTGCTCGTGAAAGTTGGGTCACGATCAGAAGCAATAGAGTGCGGCATGCCATGAAGCTTGAAGACCCGATCCATGAAAAGTTGAGCCACCTCGGATGTTGTAAATGGGTGTTGAAGAGCACAGAAACAAGAATAGTTGGAAAGGCGATCAACAACCACCATGATGACTAATTTATTTCTTGAATTGCGTAAAACTATAATAAAATCCATAGAGATATCCCTCCATATAGCAGGTGGAATCGAAAGCGGTTGTAGTGTGCCTAGAAATTTGACTGTTTCTCCCTTGTTGTATTGACACACATCACATTCAATGAAAAAATTATGAATTTCTTATTTCATACAATCCCAGAAAAAAGAACGTTTGACCCTGTCATAAGTTTTGGTGAACCCGGAGTGCCTCCCCGTGGGTGTAGCATGAAGCTTAGAAAGTACCTTGGATTTAAGTTTTGATTGTTTACTTAAACAAAAACGGCCTTTGTATCGAATCTCATCATAGAGCCAAGAGTATCCTGGGGAAACTAGAGCATTGGACTACAATTGTTGGATCAGATGCGAACTTTTGGGATCTTGTAGCCCTTCCTGGCGAACAACTTGGAGCCAATATGGTACAATGAAGGAAAGAGAAAAAAGGGATTCTTCATGTTCATATTTTCGGGAAAGTGCATCTGCAACCACATTGTCTTTTCCTTTATTGTAAATGATCTCATAATCATATCCAAAGAGCTTAGTCACCCATTTTTGTTTCTCTGGGGAGGAAATGCGTTGCTCTAGAAAATACTTGAGGCTTTGATGGTCTGTCTTTATTTGGAAGCATTGCCTTAATAGTTAAGGGCACCACAGATCAATGGAATGCAGAATAGACAACATTTCCTTTTCATAGATTGATTTGCCCAGATTTCGTTCAGATAGTTACTTGTTGGTAAGGGTTAAAGGTTGAACCTCTTGCATAAGGACAACACCAATTGCTCTCCATGAAGCATCACATTCCAGGACAAAGGTCTTTATGAAATCGGGAAGGGCCAGGACTAGAGTGGTGCACATGGCCATCTTCAAGGTTTGAAAATCTTGAGCAACGACTGGGATCCAAGTGAAAGAGTTCTTTTTTAGGAGTGCAGTGAGAGGTGCTGAAATATTTCCATAATTCTTAACAAACTTGTGATAATAACCTGTTGCACCCAGAAATCCATGCAAGCTTTTGACAGTCTTTGGGTGAGGCCAGTCTTCCATAGCATCAATCCTTTTAGAATCTACCCTGACGCCATCCTTGCGAACCAGATGACCCAAGTACTCGACTTCTGAGGTGCCAAAAGAACATTTAGATTGTTTCAGGAAAAATTTGTGTTGAGAGAGTAGATGGAGAACTTGATCCACATGAGAAATATGGTATTTCCAAGTTTTTCTATAGATGAGGATATCATCAAGGAGAACTAAGAAAAAATGACAGAGAAAAGGATGGAAGACATGATTCATGAGGCTTTGAAAGGTGGAGAGGGAATTACACAAGCCAAAGGGCATGACCAAAAACTCATAGTGGCCCTTATAAGTTCTAAAGGTAGTCTTGGGAATGTATGCCTCTTTCATACTTATCTGGTGGTAGCTTGAATAAATATCAAGTTTAGTAAATAATTGGGCCCCACTCAATTCATCCAAGAGGTCATCATTGAAAGGAATTGGAAATTTATCTTTAATGCTAAGTTTGTTGAGGGAACGAAAGTCAGGACACATTCGCCAAGAACCTTCTTTCTTCAGGATCATGACCATAGGATAAGAGTAGGGGCTTGTACTAGGGTGGATAACACCTGCATTAAGGAGTTCCTCAACCATTTTCTCAATTCCATTTTTTGGGGAAAAGGGATGACGATACAGACAGATATTGGGAGAAAGGCTTCTGGGTACAAGGGGAATGGAATGATCATTAACACAATGAGGAGGGAGTCATTGGGGAGTGGAAAATACCACTTGATGTTTAGAAATGATGGATTGGAGGTCTTGCGGCACCGAGGGTGTCTTTGTTGCTTGTATGGCATGGAGTTGGGAAATAACACCAGAATGACCTTTTTTGAGAAAATTTTCCATGTGATGGGAACTAATGATCTCAGGTGAACCAGTGGTGATGCCTTCAAACTTATATTGGTGGCCCCTCTAGTCGAATTGCATTTTTAGTTCCTGAAAATCCATGAGAATGGGACCCAAAGTCCTTAGCTAGTCTGCACCCAACACAATGTCACAACTTCCCACGTCGATAGAAAACGTATGAGGTTTCAGGTTGTAGTCACCAATTTGGAGATGCACATTTTCACAATGCCCTCCACATTTCATGGAGCCACCATTGGCGATCATGATTTGGAAATGTCAGCGGTTTCAGGTGACTCAGACACAAGGGGAGTTTCAACATCCTCTTCTGAAATATCCTCTAATATGGCCATAAAATGATTCCTTTCCTTACACTTGTGGCCCAGGAAATATTTTTCATCAAATTTATGACAAAGGCCTTTGAGTTGGTGTTCATCCATTTCATCCCTGGTCAATTTTTTGATCTTTAGTGGAGCAGAGGGAGTAGTGGGATTTATTGGTTTAGTGCGAGTGATAAAGGAGGGTTTCCAGTTTTTAGAAGATACAACCTGTTGTGCTTCTTTATCTCTTTTAGTAGCCTGCACCCAACTCATACACCAAGCCATGAGAACATTGGTTTGAATCTCATCCTTGAGGCCACTAATAAAACACTCTCAGAAAAAGGCATTAGACATGCCCTTTGTCCGAAAAGGCAGGTGCTCAAAGGCAACTATAAAGTCTTCCACTCTTCCTGATTGTTTCAACTTTTTCAAATGACCCAAATGGTTGGTGTTAGTATCAAAGCATTCATGAAGCTCTACCACAAAGTGTGTCCAAGCAATATACCCTTGATAGGAAGTTTTTCTCCATTTCCACCATTGCCAACGTTCTTGATCTAGATGGAGAACACCAAACCGAATTTTGGCCAAGTCATCTGTAATGTCGTATAAAGAGAAATAGTGTTCCATTTGGGTTACCCAACCAGTGGGGTCCGAGCCATCAAATTTGGTCACATCCACCCATGGAACCCGTAGGTCACGTTGAAAGTGATGGTGCTAGAAGTTATGGGAATGAGAGGAATTTTCAGCTTTAGTATGTGGAGGTGAGTCAAAGGAAGGGTTATCTATAGGGAAATGCATCTTGGTGTAGAGTGTCAAAAAGACATATTCAAGATGGGTGGTCAGGTCTTGTTTGATTTCCTCCATTGAGGACTGCATGGTTGTATTCATGGCGACAACATTGGCACTGAGTTGTTTCACTTCTTTTTGGCTCTCGGTGAGATTAGATTGCAAGTTATTGAAGCAAGATTCCAAGTCTTGGCTATGTATATGGGCCATGAGGAAGAGGGAACCGAAAAGGGGCGAGTGGGGTTAAAAAAATTGCCAAAAAATGATATGTATGAATGTGATAATGGCAAAGAGATGAATCCAATGGAATAGGTTTCAAATAATGGTGAAAAATTTTCTAGACTTTTTTTCACGTGCGGAGTTATACTCTAGTCTAAAGAATACTGCAGTGATTAAACGCCCAAATGCTTAACCAGGAAGAAAAGTGTACTGATTTGGCAACCCAAACACAGTTGCATGAAAAAATATCTTGTCTTTTTTAATTTCTTTATGTTTCTGTCCACAAGGGTTAGGTATTCAAGGGTTCTACAAATAGGGGTTTTCCCTGTTCTATAGCTCTCTCATATATGTGTGGGGTCCAACAATAGTACTCAGCCCAATATCTCATGGCACTAACTAAGGAGGCTAGACCGTACCCTTAACCGTACTACTCAACTACCTAGGTAGTAGAGAGTATCTTCCCGAGTGTTGTTCTTGGTGGCACTATAGCAGTCAAGTGACCGATGTATTTATCTAGAAAGGGCTTCAGGTAATCTAGGTTGATCCGTACACATGTTTTGTCTGATGAGATACCACTCAAAGGGGTACCAAAAAGGGTTACAAGGGTGGCCAACAGATGTGTGCTTAAGTACCACTTGTATTTCCTATGTGTATGAATCCCTCAATCGTGGGTTTATGCATGTAATGGTAGATATATGTGGCTTAAAGACATTGGAACATGTCTCTACCCTGAAAAAAAAATACCCATAATTTCTACTGAGGAAAGTGCTCTGATACCACTTGTAATATACCAGATATAAAAAGTATGCATAATAGAAATAAAATGGTATAAATGGAAGAATAACAACTATATAACTAGAACAATCACCATAATAACATTGAAATGATATAAGAATAACAACAGAAATAACACTTTGATTATGAGAGAAATGTTCACGGGCCTCTTCGAGGGGTCAACCTCGAGTCGAGCAGAGATGGATTACAATAATATCCAAGATAGGTTTCTCGTACCCTCAATTCCTATTTATACTAAATATGTCTATCAAAAGAAGCATCTAGAGGAATATGCTTCTAGAAGCGAAATCTTATATTACGTCTTCTTACATTCGACTTATTCTATTTTATTGCAAGGCCTTATTAATATTGACCTTTATTACATCTGAATATATTGTTCTACCTATGTGCGGGTTAGGAACCTAACATGAATCTCCATGTAAGAAAGCAGTATTAACATCTAGTTGCTCTAAATACAAATCAAGTGATGCAACTAATGCTAACACAATTCAAATTCAAAAAAATATTAACAACTAGTGAAAAAATCTCATGAAATTCAATACCTTCTTTCTAAGAATATCCATTCAGAACCAGCCTTTCTTTGTACCTTTCTACCTTATCATCAACACCCTTCTTCATCTTGTAGACCCAGTCGCAACCTACATTTTTCCTTTCTCTTGGAAGTTGTATGAGGTTACATGTAGCATTCCTCTCTAATGCATTCATTTAATATGTCATTGCTTCTTTCCATTTTTCACTATTATAACCCTCTACATCTTCCTGATAGCACAAAGATTCATCATCATTAGTACTTAAAGAAATTGATGAAACAAAATCATCACACCTTCTTGGAGGAATTCTGACCCGTGTAGACCTACATAGGGAAGTTTGTGGCTCATCCACAATCTGTTGATTTTCATCATCATCCATGTTTTCCTCTATAGGAACCTCTTCATGAACATCTTTAGAAAAATTTTCATGTTCACTTTCATCTTTAGTTGAACGAGTTTCAAACTAAATATGTTGATATTTTGATACTTCTACATGTTTCATTTGAGCATCTTCATCTGATTTGATGAGAGAGGATTCATCAAATATTACATCTATGTTAATGGTGATCTTGTGGGGAGTAGGATCCCACAACCTGTATCCCTTAATACCATCACCATATCAAACAAAGATAAGCGTTTTTTATTTTGCATCTAATTTAGAACGTTGATGTGTCAGAATTAGAGCATAGGATTCACAACCAAAAACTTTAATATTAGAATAATTACAATGGTGACCTATCCATAACTCTTATGGAATATTTCACTCTATTGTTGTTGATTGTGATCAATTTAACAGAGAACAATATGTAGATATTTCTTCTTCCCACAATTCCTGCTGCAAGTTGGTGTTACTCAGCATACTCCTAGCTCTCTCTAGATGAGTCGTGTTCATGCATTCAACAACTCCGTTTTGTTGAGGAGTATAGGCAGTGGTTTTATGCATATCAATAACAAAATCCTTGCAATAGTTATCAAATTCAATTGATGTAAATTCACCACCATTATCAGTTCTTAAACATTTAATGGACCTACAAGGGCTCTTTTCCACTAAAGCTCTAAACTTCTTAAAAATAGTAAATACATCAGCCTTTCTTTTCAACATATAGATCCAAACCTTCCTAGAGAAATCATCTATAAAAGTAAAAAAAAATGATGATCCTCCATACGAAATAGTAGGGGATGGTCTCCAAACATTATAATGGATATAGTCAAGGATTCCCTCACCAGTGTGTCTTCCAATTTTAAATTTCTTCCTATTATGTTTTCCATAAATACAATGTTTCAAGAAATCTAACTTTAAAGGCCTTAGACTAGGAAGTAATTTATGATCAGTTAATACCTTTAATCCTTTTTCACTCATATGGACAAACCATTGATCCCACATCCAATCAAAATAACTTTCATTATAATATACATCTGTCTCATGATCTGACTCAGTTCTTCCTTCTAACAGAATCATGTTTCCAACCTTCTTCACCTTCATGACCAGTAGGATTCCTTTGTAGACCTTCATAAATCCACCTTGAACATTACTCTTATATGCTCTAGTATATAAGAATCCCAAAGAGATTAGGTTCTTCCTAAGATTAGGTAAATATATCACATCAATTAGTATCTTAATAGATCGATCAAACATCTTAAATTGAATGCTACCAATTCCCACTACTTTACATGAGATATCATTTCCCATGTAAACAATTCCATCATTTATAGAATGGTAAGTAATAAACTAGTTTCTATGAAGACATGTGTGATTTGAAGAACCATAATCTAATAAGCAATGTTGATCATGACGTGAAACAATACTAATTGTTAAAATTTCATCATCCATACCTGAACTTGTTGTTGAGATTCTTTCAGTTGTGTTTGCTTCCTGTTGAGATTTGGATACCTTGGAAAGTGGTCCCCATGTGCTTATGAGTCTCTAAGAACAAAGGGGGAAGACTATTACCCTTGTACTTTACTTTATGATTCTAATTTCACTTTGACTTAGGAGTTTTAAGTCA
>SNQJ01S0142298.1:17789-35673 GCA_010110895.2 Picea sitchensis
CAAATGTAAAAAACTATGTTACAATCAACACAAAAAGGTCTAGCCTTGTTTATTTCTTTTTGTGATACATTTATACAATTTTACAAATCAGGTAGAATCTCAATAGTCACAAAATTTCGGTTATGACAGAGAAGAGAGAAATCGCTCCATTTCTCCTACTATGTCTTCACTTGGTGCCAGATGTTTGTCGTTGCGCGAGCTCGATACAGGAAATACATCTTTCCACCAGCTAAGATATTAGCTGCGATGGTTTTGCTTGACAGCTGGCTTTGAAGAAGTAACATTCTCAGGCTAACTGTTGCAACCTGTCTTCCATCTGTCCATCGATGATGTCTATGGCACATAGTTGCGCACTAGGTTTGATCATGCACTTATCAACTTGGACTATATCCACCATATTCATCTGAGAGATATCGGCCGAATCTCTTTTCTCCTTTTCCTTCAGATCAAGTGAGATCTGTTCCACATTCATTTGCATCAACACCTTGGCATTGCCTCCACTATCAATTTCTAGTAGCTCACCGTCTATAGAATTAAAGGCATCCTCCAAGGAATTTTTTATCTTTTGGGCTTGCTGCTTGCATTTGGTGATGTTATTCTCCCATTCCTTTAACAGAATGTTCCCTCGGGTTTGCTCTGAAATGGTGAATCAGGGAGTACCTGCCAAATCCCTGTTGTTCGTGGCTATTACCGCCTCCTGGAAGGTGACCTGAGCCACTCCTACATCCCTTTCTCTAGACGATAAATTCTCGGAAACTTGATTTACCAACAGACAGTTTTCCCAGATCTCTCCCACCTTGGTGAGAAAATTCTATTGTGTTGAAGAGATTCTGCTCTGAATCTCGATTGCCTGGGATTTGAACATCTTGATTTCTATCATTCTGTTCTCGGCGATCTCCACCCTATCCTGTAGCTGCTCAATCAATTCCTTCTGCTGGCTTGCTTGCATCCGACCGTCTCGGACCACTAGCTGTGCTTGCTCAAGCTTGTTTTGAGCATCTCTATTTTATTTTTATCGGCCAATCTGGTTTGCTCCATTCCCACACTCACCTGATCTCTACTATTCTCCACTGCTGTGGCCAGCCTAGCTTCAAGGGTCTTAATTAGGCGATTTTTTCTTTTAAGTTGGTTTTTTATGAGCTTGACTAAGAATTGATTCGCCGAGGCGTAGGCTCCTAGTGTGCCTACTATTTTAGTGGTGAATTGCTCATTCTTTTTATCCTTTCCCTCGGTCATAATTTTATACTTATTTGCAGTCGACTCTCCTTCTTGATAAAACTCTCTTTTCATTATTTCCTTCCTCTTTTTATCGAAGAAAAACTCGTTTGGAGGGAGTTCTTCCACTCTTATGGGCCTCAACTCCTCATTGAATATCCATCCCTCACCGATGTTTCCTTGTGTTGACTGTAAGGGTGTGACTGACGTGATGGGTTCTCCGACCTGTTTCACTGATTTTCCTAGAGTATCGACCGGACTTTGCTTCTTCGGTGGTTCTGGAGTCCTTATCTCTGTCTCTGGATTCTGTTTCTTTGGTGGGTCTAGAGTCTTTTTCTCTTCTTCTGGATTCTTAGTTTATTCCTCCTCATCCTGTTGTTTTCCTTGGTCAGGATTTTCATCTTTAGAACCTTCAACATCCTTCTATTTTGTCTCCGAAACACCTGGACCCTCAACCCGCAACACAGCTAGAAGACAACTACGTCGGTGTTCATGGAACTTCAACACATCGGCTCTTTCCACGGGTGCCAAGGATTGAATCTGAGCTAGAATTTCTTCATAGGACCTCACTCCTCGGAAAATGTCATCTGAGGGTGAATTCTCATGCTCAAATATTTTGAGCCTGCAATTAGCCAAATGATTGCTCACGACCCTCTGTGGATCATGCTTCTTGTATTCTATGGAGACCAAATTTAGGTCTTCCAGGGCTACAGCCTCAGCTTTGGCATGCCCAAAATCTAATAAAGAATAAGAATTCAAATGAATGGGAAAAGATTTCCATACCTTCTTTGAGTACCCTTTGATCTCTTTACTTACACTGCCAATTACCATCTGCCAGGCGACCTCGCGACAAGCCAGCTTGTCGGGAATGAACAATGGCAGCGCATGTAGGGGAATAGAAGCCCCGAAAACTATGAGGTATGAAGATTATGCCTCCACGTACTAGCCTTCTATGCTGCTTAGATTTTCCACTATGTTGTCCGAGATACGGGGTGGCAGGCGACCAAAAATAGCGACATGCAGGGGAACCATTACCCAGTTAAAAATTTCATACGTGAAATTTTCTGCTTTGTTTTCCCATAGTTTTTCATGATATACATGTATGGGTTTGTCTTTTGCCGGAGTCCAACCCCATATCATTAATGGAAAATGTGTCATGGAACAAATTGCGTCCATAATATATGTGGACATGAAGAATGAGGACGGCCTCCCATTTTCCTTCTGCTATCGATAATCTGTGACCTGATTAGTCAAGCTATTCGAAAGCATCCTTGCCTAGTTAAAGGAAATGCCGTCTACGACCTGAAATATTAGAGGCACCAATGAAAGTTAAAAGTGTGCTTTGTCCTCTTTCCCATATAACCGACATGTCATCATAGCCACATATTTGTACTACGGCTCTAAATAAGTGATTGAATATATGCCGTGGTTATCCACTCTGAACTTCACTATGTTCGAAACCCAATCCTTTATCAAACTGGCTATGGTTTTGTCATATTGTACACATTATTTCTCCTTGAACTCCTCCAAGAACTCAGCACCATATACGTGGTCGGACGTCGCGGGCAACTTATACATGGATTGCAGGTGTTCCGGCCTGAAAGTCCCAATGGTGATTTTCTGCTCATTCATGATAGTCCTGGTCGGTATGTCCACATGATCCAACACCCATCAGACCATGTCATAATATGGAAGCAACCATGGCCTGGCTGCTACTCTGTGCATTCTGGATTGGACAACTATTTTATACTTGGTGGTTAAATCATCTCTTTTGTTGTCGTTGGAGTCGTCGAAATAATCCACCAATTCTGCTTACAAAATATCTGAAACATGTGACCAGTTCGGGACCAAGTCGATACTTCGGGGTGAAGTATCGGAGACATTGTCTGAGCCTTGTCCTGAAACCTCAATATTTGCCTTTGCTTCTTTCCGCAGAGCCATGGCCAAAGCTTGCATTTTATCTCTTCTGCGATAGAACTGTGTATACATACAGAAGTCAGTTTACTCAGAAGTGATGAGCTCTGCGTGCTATGAAAATGCATTTGTTATAATGAAACGCAACTCTTACATATATTTGAAAACTCGGTACCTTTCAAAACAAGCCTGTCAAATCATAATTAGAAATAAATTTATGCCGTAAAAATCCGATCTTATATTCATAGATTTACCTATTTCCTCATTAATGTCATAAATTTTGGCGGTTTAAAAGTCAGCTGGCGTATGGAGAGAAAAGGCTTCCTTGTGAATCGTGCAAGCATCGAAATGCGGGATATGTCTTGCTTTAGCTTAATTAATCCAATCTTGCCAACATTAATCAATATCTGGCTACTCGTTATATCGGGGATTTTCCTTCAACATTTAGAGTCTCCAACTCCGGAGACTGTGAAGATCGATTTTGGTTTAATTAAAGGTAATTGTGATTTGGGGATTGATTAATTTTATAATTATTATATTCACCATATCGCAACTCGGAGCTTCGAAGATAAGTTTCTGGTAGATTTACATGCCGAGCTGCGAAACCGCGAGATCGCGATAATCATGACTTAATTAAGAGGGAATATAATCTTGGATTAAGTGATTAATTAATCAAGTTATAATTGCATCGTGAATTCACAAGTCGGGGTTTAGATGTTGTAACCTTCAAAAAAGATACTGCCAAGAGGCGAGACGCTGAGAACAACTTTTACCGTGGTTAGCTTTTACCTTTAATCCTTGACATGGGTTATTCAAAAGGACCTCATGTCCTCGGCTATCGGGGCTGTGATAATAAAAATTCGGGTTTGGCGAATGTCAAGGCGCGAAACCCCGACGACGCTTAATCAGGAGTTAGGGAAAACTTTACCCTGGTTACTGTCTTGAGTGGAAAGTTAACATGATTTCTCCATTTCATGACTCGGGATATGGATATTACATGAATTATAGTATCAGACCTGCGAGATCCTGAAGTAGAACAAAAAGAGGAAACATTTTTACGAAAGGTAGGACTTATTTCGAGAGTAAAAAAAATCATCGCTTCTTGCGTGATCAAGCTTCGGAGATCATCGATATCTCGGAGGGAAAAGGAAAACCATCTTTAGATTTCAAGCATCAAAATGAAAATTATGACAGGCTAAAAAAACAAGGGCGGCTCCAACATAGGCTCCAACTACGGATTCCACCTTCCTGTGAGGAAGGAAGAACAATAGACCATGTGCCAATATTGGGTAAATGGAGTCAAAAACTCGATCAGGAAGAAAGGTTGTTGAGAAAAGAGGATCGAAGGTGGAAAAAGACTCTGTTCTTTACCTTGAAAAGTTTTTTCAGAATCAGATACTCTTTCCAAACACAGCTGTAGTCCCTTTCACAATTTTCCCTTTCCCACTACTAAATTTAGGTATGTTTTAAGATAATAGAAACAATCCTAGGAGACTCAACAGATCTTGTGGCTCTCGGCTTGCATCAAAAGAAAGACATTATGTGTTTTTAACTGGGGAGTCCCGTCTGAATTTGGGATGTGGATCAGGTTTCAGAAAGAATTGGTTACCAGAATACAGTGATATTCATGTATAATAGCCTTACAGATATCTCATACATTTCTCCATTGCCAACGAGCCTGTTCAGTACCCCAGTGAAGTTATCTGACCCCTTTTACTGAATTTCCTTTCACCACTTCGGAATATATTTATGCATTTAAATGCTGAGACGAGGGCAATCATTTCTTAATTTCCTTTCATCGTCTCTTGGACTAGGTGGGGGAAATCATTTCTAAATTTCATTTGACCACCCATCTTATAATTTACTTTTTTGAGCGCGAAGATGGGGGCAATCAGTTTGTATCAGGGATGATATATGTGTAATATTTTGCATTAGAGGTTTGTCAACTTACTTTGATTACTCGGTACCAACCTTCCCTTGACCTTCACAACATATTTGTTCTTAGGGAGAAAAGGAAAATAAATTTTAAAGGGCATCCCGTTTAAGCAAGCTTTAATCCTTCGATACCGTTGAAAAACCTAGGAAAGTTAGGATCGACCTAAACGTTCCTTTGCTTAGTAGGGGATTGAGTAGTTGTGAAGACCTGCTTTCCCTTAGGAGGTTTAAATTGAAAAACTCTTATCCCTTCGTAAAGAAATGGGAAGATGGTGGCTTGTTAAGAGTTAGACCCGAAGATAGATAGGATACCAGGTAGTGATTTATTGACTGGAAATACAAAGGTCAAACAATTCGAGACTGACTCTTGTAGATATTTTTGGGGATAGTTTATTTTGACTGATTGTTTTTATATTGAGTGTATCATTCAAATTATTTTAAATCAAAGATTATCAAACCAGGAAACAATCATGTTATCTAACATTTTAGCTGATATTGCATTTTGAATGGCGTTACCTCGGTTTTCTTTAACAGTCTTTCATAACATGTGTTTTTGAGAAAGCTCATTTTTACCTTTTCCTTTCACTTTCTTTGCGAAATATGAAACTACTTTAGGTATCACCTGTTTTATGTTGATTTATTTCTGACACCGACTTGCAAATTACTTTTCCTGCTAGCTTCGTATGCAGCTGGAATCCTGTAAAAAGAAAATACGAATCTTATTCAAAATATGTCGAAAGTTCATGAACGAAAACAAAAATCAAAAGAAATATTTAAATGAAAGTACATATATGTACATCAAATATATATATCAAAATTTTATTTTTTTATTTATTAAAACTTTTTTTTTTTTTTGAATCTGGCGACTATTACGTCATGTAATGCTTTAGATACCACCCATTGACAGGGGCGTGGAGGACTTGTCCGTTTATATTTTCCAGTAGGAAAGAATTTTTTCCTTCTGGAGTCGAGACGTTGAATGGTCCATACCAGAGGTGGTCAAATTTACTATGCTTCGCTTCTTCCTCCTTTCTTGCATCCCATCTTATCACTAAATCACCTGGGTGGAATTCCCTGTCCTTTGCTTTGTGGTCGAAAAATGATTTCATATCATCCTGGTACTTTTGGATCTTGTCATGAACTTCGACTCTATGTTGTTGAACTTCAATCAGCTGATTAATTCTCCTAGTTACATGATTAGGTTCTTCATTTTGATCCTGCCATAACTTCATCACTGGTAGCACTAGGTTTATAGGTAGAACAACATCTGTCCCATAGACCATTTGAAACAGCGAAATGCCGATAGACCTTTTAGTGATGATGCGGTTTACCCATAATGCGTATTTTAAGTGCACATGCCAAGACCTTTTATTTTCATCCAATACTTTCTTGATTATGTTCACGAGACTCTTGTTAGATGATTCGGCCAATCCATTCCCCTGGGGGTAATATGCTATGGAATGGCTGAGAACGATGTTATACCTCTGACATAAGCTAATCATAGCCATATATTTAAAGTCCTGGGCATTGTCGGTAACTATCTTTCGGGGACAACCGAATCTTGACAAAATATTGTCTTCCAAGAAATCGATTACCACCGAGTTTGTTTCCCTTTTGGCTGGAATGGCTTCCACCCACTTAGTAAAATAATCTGTAGTTGTTAAGATCCACTTATGTTGAGCACTGGAATGGGGATTAATATCCCCTATGAAGTCTAGACCCCATTGTTGAAATGGGGATTCATCTTTGACTGGAACTAGGGGCAGTGCAGGGAGTTTCTGTTTACCTGCGAATATTTGACAAGGGTTGTAGGCACGCACTTTGGCATTGACGTCCAAAAAGAGTTTCAGCCAGTAGTACCCAACCCTCAAGATCTTGTAGGCTGTAGCTCTCCATGCATGATGCCCCCCACAGACTCCCTTATGAAATTCATTTATAACCCACTGAGTTTTTGATTCCACTAAACAGACTAGTAGGAACCCGAGTCGATCCTTCCAATATAGCTGAATTTCTGCTATATAATATTTAACTGCATGGAGTTTTAAAGTTCTGCATTTAGATGGTGATAGTTCATTTGGGAATTTTAGGTTCAACAGGTAAAACACTATGTCTCTGTACTAGTCCGATGATAAGAACTTCTCTTCAATCTGGTTTGGACCTGTTTCTTCATCCAGTTTATTTGAGTCTGTGTCTTTGTCACTTTCCTGCAGATAATTGATATCAAGGGCTCTGAAATTTGACTTCGCTAAGAGTTTGGCCAGGCCTTGCCCTTTTATCAATTTGGTTGGTTTAACTTCCAAATCGAATTCTTGGATTTTAGCGATCCATCGCCCTCTTTTTCCATCACTGTCTGGTTGTACCAATATATCTTTCACAGAACTGGTAGGCACGTACGCGATAATTTTTGAATGCAGTACATAAGTTTTGAATGCCTTTAGTGCTTTTACCATTGTGTACGCCTGTTTTTCTATTATGTCATACTTTAGTTCTGCGTCTCTAAGGCTCTTGCTAAAAAACGTGATTGGTCATTCGAATCTTTCTTCATCCTTTTGTAGGAGCACCATGGCGATAGTATGTTCAGAGGAAAATGAGAAGATAAGAAAATCTTTCAGATAATCTGGGATTGCTAACACAGGTGCCTCGCTTATGACTTTTTTAATATGCACGAACGATGTTGTGGCTTCGGTTGTCCAATTTACTCCACTATACTTCTTCAACATTCCTGTGATCAATTTGACAATCTCAGCGAAATTGGGGATAAACCTTCGTAAAAAATTTATTGTTCTTAAGAAATATTGAATCTCTTTTACATTTATGGGAATATTTATAGTATTTATTGCTTCAATCCTCTTAGGATCAATCCTGATCCTATATCTAGATACGATATGGCCCAGAAGCTTACCTTCTCACATAGAGAAATGTGATTTCTTTGGGTTCGAAGATAGACCAAACCTGCGGAATTTTTCAAAAGTCTGTTTCAAATGGATCAAGTGTTCTTCATCGGTTTTAGCGAAAACCGTCAAATCGTCGAGGTAAATGGCTACAAACTTGTCTCTTTCTCCTACGAAAGTGATGTCTATAGTGTGATGGAATGTATCCCATGCATTCATCAAACCAAACGTCTTTTTTTCATACATGAATGTACCCCATGGTGTGGTGAAAGCAGTTTTTTCCCTATCTTGTTCATTCATGGTGATTTGGTTATAACCAGAGAACCCATCTATCATAGACATTCGATTTGCTCCAACTACTTTTTCTAGGACATGGTCCATTTTGGGAAACGGATAATTAACCTTGAGAGAAGACTTATTTAAGTTTCTGAAATCCACACACAGTCTGATTTCTCCATTATTTTTCCTGAATGGGACCAGGTTTGCCACCCAGTCCGAGTATCTCAGGGGTATGATTATTTTCGCATCTAAATTCTTCTTAACTTCCTTTTCAATCATGGGTAACAAAATGGGATTAATTTTCCTAAGATTTTTCCTAAATGGTTTGACCCTGGGCTTCAAAGGTATCTTGTGATCAATTATGGAAGTGTCATATGTTCTCAGCTCATCATAAGACTAGGCGAAAACATCTTTGTACTGTCTGAGTAGGTTTTTGTACTTGACTTTTACTTCGGGTGGGAGGAACTTGGATATCTTTACTACCCTGGAATTTTTTTCAGTTCCTATATCACAGTCCTCCATTTCTTCTAGTTGGGGCTACAAAGTGGATTTCACAGGTATGTCGTTCTGATCAAAAAGTCTCTCTAAAGGAATCAACCCTTTTGGAATCTGGTTTCTTTTAAGGACCAGCATACGATGGTCCACAATTTTTTCTCGGAAGGTTTCAGGATCTTCCCCCTCTTGCATGATCCACATCGGGTCATTTTGATTCTCTTGGTCTGGGTGAGTTTCGGAGAACTCACCCACTACTACAAGAAATTTCTTAATTTGTTCGTCATCTTCAAAGACTTGCCAGTGTCGGATATTGTCTAGTATAGAGGGTTTGTATCTAATTTCAATGTGATATTTCAACTTGAAGGTCGTGGGAGGAGAGAAGGTTGAAGCTACCTTTGCCAATGCATCAACATGTAGGTTCTCTGTGCGAGGGATAAAATGGACCTTTACTGATGAGAAAAAGTTTTCCATGAGTTCCCAAGCACAATTTTTTTATGTTCTTAGTCTGGGATGCTTGGCTTGGTACTGTCGGTTTATTTGTTTGACTATTAGCTCTGCATCACCATAAACCTCCAAGTTACTTATATTTAGCTTTTTGGCAGCCTCTAATCCTAAGATCAATGCTTCATATTCACATACATTGTTAGTGTAATCTATGTCCCACTGTAGTCGGTAGGAGAAAGGAACTATGAATTTACCTTCGGGAGCCAATAAAATCACTCCTGCACCTGCCCCTTCAGAAGATAAAGCACTGTCAAAATACATTTTCCAGACTTCGGTGTTACACAGATACTCTGTCATGTGACTTGACTCCTCTTTATTTATATCGATTTCCTCTGGACAACCATCCAACCCGTCATCAAAAGACAAAATGCAGTTTCCCAGATCTTGGTCTGCAATGTAAATAGGGAAGTTGTTTAGGTTTTGAGGGTCACTGACTGTATATGCTAATCTTGTTTCTCTGTACAATCGAGTGAACTGACCACCGAACACAAGGATTGTGGCATACATCATGTCCCACTGTAGAGAACCCCCCAACTTGGCTCCCCATGACCTAGATAACAACATGCCATACTTAGGAGGAATATCTGCGATAACCACATCCATCAGGATTCTCTTAACCAGGACCTGCACCAGGATAATTGCCATATATTTTATCATCCCCATACATTTAACCCTTCTTGATTCAAAAGAGTATAGATTTCCATAAGATCTTGTAATCTGGAGACCCAACTTGTCCATTATAATCTTGGGCATAACATTATGGGAAGCTCCGGAGTCTAACATACAATTATGCAGCAACTGATCATACACATTCAGAGTGATATAAAAAAGAGTGATGGTGTCTTTGGCCCCTTCGAAATGGAGACCAAATGTGATGTTAGGTTTGTCATCTTCCAAGTTTAAAACATCATACTGGCTTTCTAGCTTAGAGACACTGATTGCTTTGGTAATTTGCTTCTGATAAACGGGGTTTTTCGCTAATTCTACCAAAGGGATTGGTATCTTAATTTTGTTTAACTCATTTTCAAAGATGAAATCTCTGCTCACCTTGTCTTCTTCTTTGGTTGAGACTTCCGCATCTTTCCTTTAAGACTTATTTGTCTAGACCGCTTTATCCCTCACGGTCCTAGTTGAAGACGTAACTTTATTTACTGGTTCGGTTTCTGGTGTTTGAGTTACAACTTTTTCCACCTCAGACTCTTGAGTGCTTACTTCTTTAGTTTTTTTGTTGGGTGATAACGTATCGTCTGAAGGAGGTTCATAAGCTTGACCTCTTTGAAGGATTTTCTTGGGTTGAGTCGTTGAGGTGGGATTATTCTTAGATCTTAGGTTGTACTTTGGTTGAAACTCAGCGATCATCATCTCAGTTTCTAATTGGGATTCATAGAGATCAGTGTGATCACCTTCTTCACCCTCATTTGACGGTTCTGGCATGTTTACAGATTTTTCATAGTCTTCTCGAGTCAGATATGGTTGAGTACAATCATCACCGAAGTTCGTGACATCATTATCCGAATCTTCGAAGTCTTGAAAATCATTCGCTCCTATAAAATTTTCATTCTTTAAGGGAGCTTGTATTTTTTTATCTTCATTTTTTATTTGTCTTTGTTGATTAGGGGGGTTTTGATTCCTCTTGAAATATTTTCTCGGGTAAGAGTCAACCTTGTCATGTTTGAGTTCCATTCTGGATATTTTATTTGACAGTTCTTTAATCACTCTAGCCATATCATCCACCCTATCGTCTAAGGATCTATTGGACCCTGAAGGACCTGCTTGTTCTCTAAATCGCTTGGTCTCTCGGTTTCCAGTCTCTAATCTAGATTTAATTTTACCCGAATCCATCATATTAGACTATATTTCTACTGCATCATTATGCATACGGTTTAGGGTGGCTCCCCTTGTCTCTCGCAAAAGTAGTGTGAAATATGGCTCAAAAGCTCCGGCAAAAGTTACTTTGGCCGCGGGTTGGGATGGTTTAACCTCGGCTGAGATTTTATTGTACACTTTGTTGAATCTCTGAATGAATTCCGTGACTGTTTCTGAGTTCTTTTTCTTCAAAGACCCAAATTCTATTAAATAATAGAGATGGTCCTTTCTCTTGCCCCATTTTCTGAGGAAAGCATCTTCCAAAGTGTCATAAGACAAGATAGAAGTTGCGGGTAGGCTCTGAAACCAAGTTCAGACCTGACCTTCAAAATTTTGGACAAGGAGTCTCGAATATACATCCTCGTGTTCGATACCGAAGATATCTGTGAATTGGTCGAAAAAATTAATATGCTCGGTAGCGGTCAGATCCCCCTCCATGGTGAATTTCGGTAAATTTTTAATGTAATTTTCTGGAAGATCATGTAGGGGGACAAGTAATACTAATGGATCAGATCTGGCTGCAACTTTCGCAAAAAATCTGGGAGGGGGAGCAGGCCCTTGGCCTCCAGCTCCTCTTAGAGGGGATCCTCCCCCTCCTCCTCTGATAAACCCTCCGCCTACTCCTATAAACCCTCCACCTCCTCCTCCGGCAGCTTCCATCGTTGTTTGTGGAAATTTGTAAACGGGGTTTTGGAAAATTAAAAGGGAATCTTTATTTTCTTCGCGAAGAGGAAAATCCAATGAGGAAAGGTAAGGCACACGAGGACTCAGTTCCTCGTATTTGCAAGAAATGAAATCAGGAGAACCAACGGGTGTGGGAACTGAGTGTGTAACACACTCTTATGAATTTGGTGAAGTCAGGAAATTCAACTGAAGAAAAGATGGTATTTCAAAAGCCAACAAACTTTCAAGAGGGACCTTTCCTTTGTGTTCTATGAGGACTATTGGATGAATCTCACTCCTAACTCCGAAGCAGTTTGGCGTTGAATATTTAGCGTCAAAGAGAGGAATGAGCGAAGTTCAGGGTTCGAAAGGACTCTTAGTCTTCAGAGATGGGGTTTTAAGTTTGTAAACAACAGCGGTTGGCTTAAAAGAGCCTCTCGCCTTTAGAATTTTTTCAGGATCGGTAACGGGCGCAATCTGCTTACCATACGGGTTTTGTCTGGTATTCCTTCGACCGGATGCCAATTTATTCCTCATGCAGTTTCCAAGTGAAATATTAAAAGCCTTAAAAGGTGTGCACTCTTTTTTCACTATCAAATATTAACACTTTCAATGAAAAACAAATGTCGTTTTCCCAGGGAAAAAGATTTTGTAACTTCGGTCCACGGCAACGGCACCAGAAAGATGTTGTTCCTGAGTTGGTACTTAAGGATTAAAAGTACAGTGTCAAGGCATCCAAAAGTGGTTAAAATATGGAGAAGAGGGTAACGTCAACCTTCAGTAAAGGAAACTAGGGAAGATTCCTACGTTGGCAGTGTCTAGCTTCCAACTGTTCCTGGATAGTTATATCTTGTTCAATGGCTACCCATGAATGCTCAAGCTCGACCCGGTTAGTAGTTGTTTTAAGGATTGTGTTGAATAAGTTTAAAGCAATGTGCATTTGGTCCGATAGTCCAGGTTCGATATTATGTTGTTTTGGTACAAGGACAGTCATGGAGGAACAGTAAAAGTAGGAAAGACTTCAAAGAGAGATTAAGTGTTGTCTCGATTTGGTCGAATAAAAGAGAATTTACGGTTTTAGGAATAAATTAGGGATGAAAATGAAAGGCTCTTTCCCGTAACTATATTATATTTTAATAAAAGGTGTGAGGTGGGAGAAAAACATTTAGCTGTCTATAGTGTAAGGATTCTACCAGGGTAGTATCTGACAAATAAACAGAAGAGGAAAATGAAAGGAAATAACCGATGTAGCAGAGAATATATGTAGAATTCTAAAAATGAAGATTGGTCTTACACCCACTGATAGCTGGTGCAGAGGAAAGACAATAAACAATTATAGAAAACCAAAATTCATTTGCTATAGTAGTGGTCGTACTAAAGTATAACGAAGCACAAAAATTATGAATATGAAATGAAATTAAATATAAAATACAAGGAAACAAACTTGTAACACAGTCTTGACGTAATTGAGAATCTTAAGATTTGCTTGTATTAACTTCTCAAATGTAAAAAAATCTGTTATAATCGACACAAAAGGGTCCAAACTTGTTTATTTCTTTCTGTGATACATTTATACAATTTTACAAATCGGGTAGAATCTCAATAGTCACAAAATTTTGGTTGTGATAGATTAGAGAGCAATCGCTCCATTTCTCCTACTTTGTCTTCACTTGGTGCCAGATGTTTGTCATTGCGCGAGCTCGGTACAGGTGATACATCTTTCCTCCAGTTGAGATATTAGCCGTGATGGTACTGCTTGATAGCTAGCTTCGAAGAAGTAACATTCTCGGGCTAATTGTTGTAGCATCTCTTCCATCTGTCCATCGATGATGTCTATGGCACATAGTTGCGCATTAGGTTTGATCATGAACTTATCAACTTGGACTATATCCACCATAGTCATCTGAGAGATATCGGTCAAATCTCTTTCCTCCTTTTCCTTCAGATCGAGTGAGATATATTCCACATTCATTTGCATCAACGCCTCAGCATTGCCTCCGTTGTGAATGCCCAGCAGCTTGCTGTCTATAGAATTAAAGGCCTCCTCCAAGGAATTGGTTATCTTTTGGGCTTGCTGCTTGCCTTCGATGATGTTATGCTCCGATTCCTTTAACAGAATGTTCCCTCGGGTTTGCTTTGAAATGGTGAATTGGGGAGTACCCACCGAAACCTTGTTGTTTGTGGCTATTACCACCTCCTGGAAGGTGACCCGAGCCACTCCTGCATCCCTTTCTCTGGCCGATAAATTCTCAGAAACCTGATTTACCAACAGACAGTTTTCCCAGATCGCTCCCACCTTGGCGAGTAAATTATTTTGTGCTGAAGAGATTCTGCTCCGAATCTCGATCGCCCGGGATTTGAACATCCCAATGTCTATCATTATGTTCTTGGCGATCTCCACCCTAACCTGCAGCTACTCAATCAATTCCTTCTACTGGCTCACTTGCATCCGACCGTCTCAGACCACCATCTGTGCTTTCTCAAGCTTGGTTTTGAGCATCTCTATTTCATTTTTATCGGCTAATCTGGCCTGCTCCATTCCCATGCTCACCTGATCTCTAGCATTCTCCACTGTTGTGGCCAATCTAGCTTCAAGGGTCTTAATTATGCGATTTTTTCTTTAAAGTTGGTTTTTTAGGAGCCTGACTGAGAATTGATTCACCGAGGCGTAGGCTCCTAGTGTGCCTACTATTTCAGTGGCGAATTGCTCATTCTTTTTATCCTTTCCCTCAGTCATAATTTTATACTTCTTTGCAGTCGACTATGCTTCTTGATAAAACTCTCTTTTCACTACTACCTTCCTCTTTTTATCGAAGAAAAACTCGTTTGGAGGGAGTTCTTCTACTCTTATGGGCCTCAACTCCACATTGAATATCCATCCCTCACCGATGTTTCCCTGTGTCGACTGCAAGGGTGTGACTGACGTGATGGGTTCTCCGACCTGTTTCGTCGATTTTCCTGGAGTATCGACCGGACTCTGCTTCTTCGGTGGTTCTGGAGTCCTTATCTTTGTCTCCAGATTCTATTTCTTTGGCATGTCTGGAGTCTTTTTCTCTGCTTCTGGATTCTTAGTTTGTTCCTCCTCATCCTAGTGTTTTCCTTGGTTGGGATTTTCATCTTTAGAACCTTCGTCATCCTTCTGTTTTGTCTCCAAAACACCTAGACCCTCACCTCGCAACACAGCTGGAAGCCAACTACGTCGGTATTCCTGGAACTTCAACACATTGGCTCTTTCCGTGGGTGCCAAGGATTGAATCTGGGCTAGAATTTCTTCATAGGACCTCGCTCCTCAGAAAATGTCATCGGAGGGTGAATTCTCATGCTCAAATCTTTTGAGCCCGCAATTAACCAAATGATTGTTCATGACCCTCTGGGGATCGTGCTTCTTGTATTCTATGGAGACCAAATTTAGGTCTTCCAGGGCTGCAGCCTCGGCTTTGGCATGCCTGAAATCTAATAAAGAATAAGAATTCAAATGAATGGGAAAAGACGACCATACCTTCTTTGAGTACCCTTTGAGATCTTTACTTACACCGCCAATTACCGTTTATCGGGCGACGTCGCAACAAGCCAGCTTGTCGAGAATGAACAATGGCAGTGCATGCGGGGGAATAGAAGCCCCAAAAAATCTGAGGTATGAAAATTCTACCTCCACTTACCAATCCGCTATGCTGCTCAGATTTTCCACTATGCTGTCCGAGATACGGGGTGGCAGGTGACCAAAAATGGCGACATGCACAGGCACCATTACGTAGTTAAAAATTTCATACGTGAAATTTTCTGCTTTGTTTTCCCATAGTTTTTCATGATATACATGTATGGGTTTGTCTTCGGCCGGAGTCCAACCCCAGCTCATTAATGGAAAATGTGTCATGGAACAAATTGCATCCATAATATATGCGGACATGAAGAATGAGGACAACCTCCCATTTTCCTTATGCTCCTGATACTCTATGACCTAATTAGTCAAGTTATCCGAAAGCATCCTTGCCCAGTTAAAGGAAACACCTTCTGCGACCCGAAATATTAGAGGCACCCACGCAAGGTAAAAGTGCGTTGTGTCCTCTTTCCCATATAACCGGCATGTCATCATGGCCACATATTTCTACTACGGCTCTAAAGAAGCGATTGAATATATGCCATGGTTATCCACTCTGAACTTCATTGTGTTCGAAACCCAATCCTTTATCAAACTGGCCATGGTTTTGTCATATTGTACACATTCTTTCTCCTTGAACTCCTCCAAGAACTTAGCACCATATACGTGGTCGGACGTCGCGGGTAGCTTATACATGGATTCCAAGTGTTCCAGCCTGAAAGTCTCGGTGGTGAATTTATTCTCATTCATGATAGTCGTGGTCGGTATGTCCACATGATACAACACCCATCGGACCATGTCATAATATGGAACCAACCATGGCCTGGCTGCTACTCTGTGCATTCTGGATTGGACAACTATTTTATACTTGGTGGTTAAATCATCTCTTTCATGGTCATCGGAGTCGTCGAAATAATCCACCAATTCTGCTTCCAAATAACTGAAACATGTGACCAGTTCAGGACTGAGTCGATACTTCAGGGTGAAGTATCGGAGACATTGTCTGAGCCTTGTCCTGAAACCTCAACATTTGCCTTTGATTCTTTCTGTGGAGCCATGGCCGAAGCTTGCGTTTTATCTTTTATGCGATAGAACTGCGTATACATACAGAAGTCAGTTTACTCAGAAGTGATGAGCTCTACGTGCTATGAAAATGCATTTGTTATAATGAAACATAGCTCTTACATATATTTGAAAACTCTGTACCTTTCAAAACAAGCCTGTCAAATCATAATTAGAAATAAATTTATGCCGTAAACATCCAATCTTATATTCATAGATTTACCCTATTTCCTCATTAATGTCATAAATTTTGGCGGTTTAAAAGTCAGTTGGTGTATGGAGAGAAAAGGCTTCCTCATGAATCGTGCAAGCATTGAAACGCGAGATATGTCTTGATTTAGCTTAATTAATCCAATCTCGCCAACGTTAATCAATAGATCGCTACTCGTTATATCATGGATTTTCCTTTAACATTTTGAGTCTCCAACTCCCGAGACTGGGAAGATTGATTTTGGTTTAATTAAAGGTAATCGTGATTTGGGGCTTGACTAATTTTATAATTATTATATTCTCCATATCGCAACTCAGAGCTTCAAAGATAAGTTTTTGGGAGATTTACATGCTGAGCTATGAAACCGCGAGATAATGATAATCATGACTTAATTAAGAGGGAAGATAATCTTGGATTAAGTGATTAATTAATCAAGTTATAATTGCATCGTGAATTCGTGAATCGGGGTTTAGATGCTGTAACCTTCAAAAAAAGATACTACCGAGAGGTGAGACGTCGAGAGCATCTTTTACCACGATTAGCTTTTACCTTTAATCCTTGACATGGGTTATTCAAAAGGACCTCGTCTCCTCGGCTATCGGGGCTGTGATAATAAAAATTCGGGTTTGGTGAATGCCAAGGCGCGAAACCCCGACGACGCTTAATCAGGAGTTATGGAAAACTTTACCCTTATTACTGTCTTGAGTGGAAAGTTAACATGATTTCACCGTTTCATGACTTGGGATATGGAGATTACATGAATTATAGTATTTGACCTACGAGATCCCGAAGTAGAACAAAAAGAGGAAACATTTTTATGAAAGGTAGGACTTATTTCGAGAGTAAAAAAAATCATCACTGCTTGCATGATCAAGCCTCGGAGATCATCGATATCTCAGAGGGAAAAAGAAAACCATATTTAGATTTCAAGCATCAAAATGAAAATTGTGACAGGGTAAAAAAACAAGGGCGGATCCAACATCTAGTACTAACCATTGCATACATCAAACTGCCAACCACACTGGCATACAAAACATGGGACATGTCCTCTTCTTCTTCCTGTGTCTTGGGACACTGATCTGCAAATAAATTTACACCTATAGGAATATGAACCTTGACCAATTTACTTCCATGCATATTAAACCTCTATAATATCATCTCAACATATTTTCTCTGATTCAACCAGAGTTTCCTGTTTGCACGATCTCTTTTAATCTCCATTCCCAGAATGAAGTTAGCAGCACTGCGATC
>SNQJ01S0142298.1:58654-72591 GCA_010110895.2 Picea sitchensis
TCTTGTTGAAAGAAGGGGGGTAATCAATTAAATTGATTTATAAAAATCTTTTGGGATAAAACTTAAAAAGGGGAAATAATTGTTTTACTATATTATGCTAGCTAAAAAAAATTATTCATTAAAAAGAAAAATGGAAAAAGGGTAAGTTTCTGCACATGCCTTTTTTAGTTTAATTAAAAAGGGGAAAGAGGGAAATCTAAAATAATTAGGAAACTAGGAAAAAGATGGAAACATAAAAATAAAGGGGAAACACAAGGAAAAAAATAGATAGTCTAACTTAGTAAGTTATCTAGATTTTAAGAACTTTCTAATTTAAACTCAACTAGTAAATTAATAAGGGGGAAAGTGTTTAAAACTTGTAAGGGGATATGGGGACACCTAGGACCAATTCTAGGAGTGCCTTTAGGTCAGTGACGGAAATAGGGGTAATTAATTAATTAATGAAATTAATTTTTGGAGGATTGAAGGGGATGGGTGACACATGTACGGGGAAGATTTTTATGAATTAATTTATTAAACATTAAATTAAATGAGATTTTGGAAAAGTAAGGGAATTCAAAATTCTATATATTGGAGGGAGGAGAAGCATGATGCATCTCTTTTGTTTTGCATAATGGTATGCTGGAAAAATCTATACTTGACTGACTTAGCTTGTGGGAGTTGGGATACCCAGCTCAGTGAGGAGTGGTAGATCGGCCTTGCTAGGCAAGCTGGGAGATAAATGATTTTATGGTTAGTGTGTGTGGCCCCTTTGCATCTTGAGAGACTAAGGGGGAAGAAGATTACCCCTATCGTTGGCTGTGAGGTACCAGTGAATTCTCATCGGTCGGCAAGAGGGAGTTGCACGAAGCGCGCGGGACATCAACTCAGAGCGAGCGATTGGGAAACGATACTCTTCCTCATTTCTGCATGGTGGATTTTTAGTATGAATTATGATTTTAGTTTTGTATGTTTAATTCTGTAAATAAAATGATTGTATTAGCATTCTAGGCGATGATAGAAATTTTCCCCACAACCTTTAGCTCGATGTTGATTTCCCATGGCCTTCAATCCCTGCATATCTTGACCATCTTGTGGTTGATAGACTTCGATGATTGTGGTTTATTTTTTCCTTCATCCCTAGGTCCTCACTCCCTGCTTGAGCAGTTGGCCAGGAGCCTAATCTATGGTCATTTCTTTGGCATTAATAGACCTATGGATCTCAATGTCCTTATTTTATGTGTGTGGATGATGAGCGAAGGATGTTCCTGTCATCTGTCCACCTCTATTGTTTTTCCTTGTTTGATTGTTGGTCATGCATATTCTAACAAAAAAAAATTCTGCGTATGTACTTCCTTGCGTCCTTGTTGGTTTATCTCTGTGCTTTTTTTTCTACGCACCTTAAGGGCTTCACCATGGATTTTATCTGCGCTTTGGATGATATAATCTCTGTGATCATTTCAATGACTTTCCCAATGGATCTTTGCGTTTATGTTCTCTGTCTGTGTTTTGCCTCTTGGTTACTCTCACGATTTTCCATTATCAAGACTAGAACCGTGCATTTTAGGACTGCATTTTTGGCCACTGGATGTAACTGAGATTTACCCTTGTTACTCTAGCAATTTTCTTATTATTTAATGACATAAAATATGTAAATTCCCTTATGGTACATTTTCACAACGATTTTCCTTATATATTAATGATGGCAATGTAAATTCCCTTATTGTACATTTGCACAACGATTTTTCTTATATATTAATGATGGCAATGTAAATCCCCTACTGGTGCATTTTGTACAATGATTTCGCTTGTATCTTAATGACAACAATGTAATCCCCTTCTGGTGCTTTTTGTATGGTTACCTTGCTGATATATGTATGAGGATGAATGTGATTCCCTCTCATGTGCATGCATAACATTTTTGCTTATTTAATATTGATGGTGAATAATAAATCCATTATGGTGTGCATGTATATCGTTTTTTCTTATTTACTGTTGACAGTGAACAATAATTCCATCATGTACAACATTTTTTCTTATTTACTATTGACGACGAATAATAAATCCATTCTGGTGTGCATGTACAAAGTTTTTTCTTGTTTACTATTGACAGTGAATGATAAATCTATTTTGGTGTGCATGTAAAACCCTTTTTCTTATTTACTATTGACAGTGAATAATAAATCCATTCTGGTGTGCATGTACAATGTTTTTTCTTATTTATTGTTGACAGTGAACAATAAATCCATTATGTAGAGTGGTTTTGCTTATTTACTTTTGACAATGAATAATAAATCCATTCTGGTGTGCATGTACAATGTTTTTGCTAATTTACTATTGACGGTGAATAATAAATCCATTTTGGTGTGCATGTACAATGACTTTTCTTATTTACTATTGACGGTGAACAATAAATCCATTATGTACAATGCTTTTCCTTATTTACTGTTGACGGTAAACAATAAATCCATTATATATAGTGTTTTCTCTTATTTACTATTGACGTCGATAATAAATCGATTCTGGTGTGCAAGTAAAATGTTTTTTCTTATTTATTTATGAGGGTGAATATATTTCCATTCTGGTGTGTACTATGCAGCAAATGTCCCTTGTCCAGTCCGCGAGTTTTTACTTCTTACCTTGCGATATTTCCCTCAGGAATGCACTGGTATTCATTATTGCCCTACAATTTTGAAGGGGTTTTATAGCCTGAACTTTTACCTAGATTTTAACTCAACAATAAACGTTAATTTGATTATGCAACTTGTGAGTTTAATGGTAACAACACTCACCTATTGATACATCCTTGGACAACATTTAATTACATAGAATTTATTGTAATGTTTGAACAACCTTTAACAGAGCATAACCATCTTTAATTGGTTTAGACGACCTTAAATTGAATAGACAACCTTGATTGATTAGACAACCTTACTTTTTTCATAGATAGTTCTTAATTTAATTTAATTTAGACTTCTCAATTTGGTTTAATATTGATTAAAGAAGACTTGCCGAATTAGTGCGAATTTAATGTTATTAGATTGAAATTAATGATTGAATTATAATGTAGAATTGCCTTATTGATTTGAAAGTAATGTTATTTAGATTGAATTTAATGAATAAGGTGTCAATTAGAATGGATGATTGGATTTTTATTAAATGATAATCATATGGTAAGTTAAAGACTAATTTATAATCTAGGCTTGTTAAATTTACATGGATAATCAATGTCAAACAGTTGTAATTGTTGACTAGTTTAGACTTGATGAGTGGGTTGGGTCAGTGACGAAGTTGTTCTTGGCTTATGTCTTCCTTGGGTGTCTTCCTTTGGCATCTTGTCAAACTGTTGTTGGGGTATGGGCATGGTGTCCTTATTGGTATTTGGTTGCTAACGCGTCAGATTATCTAGAGTCCTCGGTCTAGATAGGCCATGTTTGTGCCAAGGTTACTAATGCATCTATCACCCTTAAAAAACATGATTCCTGATGAGGGGATCATGGTGTGCTGTATGGGATAATGGCGAACAAGAACTTGGCTGAAGTCGGTTCATTCTGTGTGATTGTTTTCGAGCATTACAAGTTTCTTTTGGCGCATCGGTTGAATGCCTTCAGGGATTTGGTTCGCGCCCCTTGAGGTTCTAGTCTTTGTTCATCTAGGTCATTGTGTCGGGATGGGGGTGTTGTCCCTTATTTGTGGGCGAGGTCATGGTGCATCAGGTGGGTAGTCATTTCTCCTTGTCATGTTATGCATGTTCCACCCAATTACCTTTGTGCTAGTGCATGGATTCATAATTGCCTTTTTCTTGGACTGCGTACTTGCGTTCATCACTAGTTGTGTGGTTAAACTATTTTGTCTTCGCCTTCTCGCCTAAAAAGAAAAAAAAAATGCATCTTTTTTTTTGCTTATAGTTTTAACGATGGGGTTGTTACATGTGGTATTAGAGCGGGTTCAACCCATGAATTGGGATCACTACGGATTTTGTTGATTAGGTATTTGATTATATTGTTGCTAATTAAGTTGAATTGTATTGATGCAAGTAATCATGGTTAGAGGATGTCACAGAGGAATACGATGGGGTGCTAGGGGAGGAGGCACAACGCCTCCAACAACATCGATTCCCGAGGGCTCCAACCCCCTGGGAGATGAACAGGTTATCAGGCAGGAGAAGATACCAGTAGGTGATGTGGTTGGAATGATGATATATTTTCAGCACATGTATGAGGCATTGATCAACCATTTGGATAGATATGAGGCAAGAGCGCTGACACCCCCTGAGGGTCCATTGCATGCTCCAATCAGTATTGGTAGCATTCACTGTGAACTCGAGAAGGTCAAATTTCCCGAGTTCTTTGGTGCCTTGGACGGTGCAATGGATGAGGTATGGTTGGAGAATATGGCGATGTGATTTTCAGTTCATGACTATATCTCCAACATGAAGTTCCACATGGCAATCTTTCAACTGAAGGGGAGATCTCTTCTATGGTGGAAGACTCTCCTACCGCAACTGAACATGGCCATCAAATATGTATAATGGGAATTGTTTGAGGAGTCATTCCGAGAGAGGTACCTATCAGAAGAATTCATTGAGATTAATCTCAACGAGTGCAACGCCTTACAACAGGGTGTCCATATGCTTCTTGAGTACGAGGACCATTTTATGGAGTTAATCTGATATACTCTACATCTTAACACTAAGAAACTTAAGGTCAACAAGTTTGTTTTCATACTTAATCACAACATACATGAAAAGGTTAGGATTTTTGATGCCTCAAACCTTGCATGATGTCATCCAGAAGGCCCTCATAGGATAGGAGGAGCTTATCAGTGGGGGTCAGAGAAGGAATCTAGTGCGACCAGGAAGGCAAGTTTCATCTGGTGCGCAACAACATCAGAAACCAACTAGACATATGCCAGGATATCATGGATTCCATAGGGGATCCACTTTCACTACACCTCAACGATCGGTGCCTCAGAATATGACACCTTATCGAGGACCACAACATCAGCAGCAACGTCGACTGCAATAGCATCATTTTAGGCCTATTCAGTAGAACAAACCAGGATTCCAGGCTGGTAGGTCATAATCTTCTACTTCGGGTACCATGAGTACTAGAATGAAGAAAGGGTGTTGGACATGTGGGGAACCACACTACCAGTGCGACTGCCCAGTGGAGAGGAATAGAGCATCTGGATTAGCCAGAACAACTACCGTGGGAGATTTGGGCAAGGCCCATCGGATTCATGCAGTGGTGAATAACCACCAGGAAAAGCACCTGTCGACTGTTCTCGAGACATCATGTACCATCGATGACTAGACCCTTAGTATTTTGATAGATTGTGGTGCTACTGAGAGTTTCATTTCTAGTGTAGCGCTAAAAAGGCTTAAGGTAAAGGAAGTCAAACATTATGAGTTTAGCTTCGTAGAGATGGCTTTGGGAGCCAAACAGAAGGTTGGAGGAAAGGTTATGGGCTGCACCATCAACTTGGGATATTTTTTCACCAGGGCCAACATGTACGTGACGATCTTAGGATCTTATAACCTTGTGATCAGTATGGACTATTTGGAATCGCATGAGGTGACACTCAACTAAAAGACAAAACAATTGAGCTTGGTCAAAGATGAGAGGAAAAGACACACGATTGTAGGATGGAACCATGGATTTTCTCTAAGGTTCATCTCTTCCTTGCAACTACGGAAGAGCATGCACAAAGGATGTAAGATTTATGTGATTCTTGTGTTAAACGAGAAGGGAGTAGCGGAAGGTCTAGAACACCTTCTAGTGGTGAGAGAGTTTGCGGATGTCTTCCCAGAGGATTTACCTGGGATGTCGCTAGAGAGGGAATTGAATTTTACTATAGACCTAAAACCGTAGACTAAACCGATAGGGAGAATGCCTTATCGGATGTAGACCTTGGAGTTATGGGATTTAAGAATGCAACTGAAATAATTTATGGACCTGGGACTGATACGTCCAAGTCTGTCACTGTGGGGTGTGCCTGTTATTTTAATAAAATATAAGGATAGGTCATGGAGGCTTTGCATTGACTATCGTCAATCGAACAAGGAAATGATCAAGAATCAATATCCATTTCTGAGGATCAATAATCTATTTGATCAGATGAAGGGTGCGACAGTGTTCCGAAAGATCGATTTGTGATTAGGGTATCACCAGTTACGGATGAAGGAGTATGATGTCCCTAATACCACCTTTAAGACGAGGTCTGGACATTATGAGTTTACTTTTTTACCATTTGTACTAACAAATGCCCCAGGTGTATTTATGATTTTGATGAACGGGGTGTTCTGCGAGTACTTGGACAAGTTCATCCAAGTATTCATTGACGATATTTTGATTTACTCTTGGACGATAGAGGAGCATGAAGAAAACTTATTCTTGGTACTACAGTTTCTATGAGATCACAAATTATATGGGAAGTTGTCCAAATGATCATTTTATCAATCGAATATTCACTACTTAGGGCATGTCGTCTCTGACGAAGGTATCATTGTGGATCCAACAAAGGTCGAGGCTATTATGGAATGGCCTGCGATGTTGATTTATGCCATAGCCTTCAACTCGATGTTGATTTCCCATGGCCTTAGATCCCTACATGTCTTGACCATCTTGTGGTTAATTGATTATGATGATTGTGGTTTACTTTTGCCTTCGTCCCTAGATCCTCACTCCGCGCCTTAGTAGTCGGCCAGGATCCTGATCTACGGTCATCGCTTCGGCATTAATAGACCTATGGATCTCAATGTCCTGCTTTTATGTGTGTGGATGATGAGTGAAAGATGTTCCTGTCAGTCGTCTACCTCTGTTGTTTGTCCTTTTCTGATTGTTGGTCGTGTGCCTTCTAACAAAAATAACTTCTGCATATGGGCTTCCTTGCATCCTTGTTAGTTTATCTCTGTGCTATTTTTTGTTCTCCGCACCTTAAGGGCTTCATCATGGATTTTTTCTATGCTTTGGATGATATAATCTTTGTGATCATTTCAATGACTTTCCCAATGCATCTTTGTGTTTCTTTTTCTTGTCTGTGTTTTTCCCCTTGGTTACTCTCGTGATTTTTTGTTATCAAGACTGGAACCGTGCATTCTAGGACTGCGTTTTTGGCCATTGGATGTCATTGAGATTTACCCTTGTTACTCTATAAATTTTATTATTATTGAATGACATAAAATATGTAAATTCCGTTTTGGTATGTTTGCACAACGATTTTCCTTATATATTAATGATGGAAATGTAAATTCCCTTATTGTACATTTGCACAATGATTTTTCTTATATATTAATGATGGCAATGTAAATTTCCTTCCGGTAAGTATGCACAATGATTTTTCTTATATATTAATGATGGCAATGTAAATTCCCTTCTGGTATGTTTGTACAATTAGTTTTCTTACATATTAATGATGACAATGTAGATCCCCTACCGGTGCATTTTGTACAATAATTTTGCTTGTATCTTAATTACAACAATGTAATCCCCTTCTTGTGCATTTTGTATGGCTACCTTGCTTATATATTAATGACAACAAATGTGATTCCCTCTCGTGTGCATGTACAATGTTTTTTCTTATTTACTATTGATGGTGAATAATAAATCCATTCTAGTGTGCATGTATAGTGTTTTTGCTTATTTACTGTTAACAGTGAACAATAATTCCATTATGTACAACATTTTTTCTTATTTACTATTGACGGTGAATGATAAATCCATTCTGGTGTGCGTGTACAACGCTTTTTCTTATTTACTATTGACAGTGAATAATAAATTTTTTCTGGTGTTCATGTACAACGTTTTTTCTTATTTACTATTGACGGTGAGTAATAAATCCATTCTGGTGTGCATGTACAATGTTTTTTCTTATTTACTGTTGACAGTGAATAATAAATCCATTATGTAGAGTGTTTTTTCTTATTTACCATTGACAGTGAATAATAAATCCATTCTGGTGTGCGTGTACAACATTTTTTCTTATTTACTGTTGACAGTGAATAATAAATCCATTATGGTGTGCATGTACAACATTTTTACTTATTTACTATTGATGGTGAATAATAAATCGATTATGTACAACATTTTTGCTTTTTTAGTATTGACGGTGAATAATAAATCCATTATGTATAGTGTTTTTGCTTATTTACTATTGATGGCGATAATAAATCCATTATGGTGTGCATGTACAATGTTTTTACTTATTTATTTATGAGGGTGAATATATTTCCATTTTTTCCTAAAATGAAAAAAAAAATTGCATCTTTTGTTTCACTTATAGTTGTAATGATGGGGTTGTTACATGTGGTATCAGAGCAGGTTCAACCCATGACTTGGGATCGCTACGGCTTTCATTAATTGGGTATTTGATTATATTGTTTCTAATTAAGTTGACTTGTATTCATGGAGGTAATCATGGTTAGAGGACGTCATGGAGGCAAGAAACGGTGTACTAGGGGAGGAGGCACGACGCCTATAACAACATCTATGCCTAAGGGGTCCAACCCCTAGGGAGACAAACAGATTGTCGGGCAGGAGCAAATAATAGTGGGTGATGTGGTTGGAATGATGAGATATTTTCAATGCATGTCTGAGGCACTAATCAGTCATTTGGAAAGAGATGAGGCAAGAGCATCAACACCCCCTGAGGGTCCACTAAGCACTTTGGTATGTACTGGTAGCATTCTCCGTGAACTCGAGAAGGTTAAATTTCCCGAGTTCTTTGGTTACTTGGACGATGCAGCCACTGAGGTATGGATGGAGAATATGGTGATGTGCTCTGCTCTCTTCTATGGTGGAAGATGCTCCTACCGCAACTGAACATGGCCATCTAAGATACATAATGGGAATTGTTTGAGGAGCAGTTTCGAGAGAGGTACCTGTCAGAAGAATTCATTGAGCTTCAACTCAATGATTTCAACAACTTATGACAGGGCATCCATATGGTGCCTGAGTACGAGGCATGTTTTATTGAGCAGATCTAGTATGCTACACATCTTAAAACTGAAAAAATTAAGGTCAACAAGTTTCATTTTCAGATTTTGATACCTCAAACCTTGCATGATATTGTCCAGAAGGCCCTCATAGTAGAGGAGGATCTTACCAGAGAGGGTCAGAGAAGGACTCTAGCGAGACCATGAAAGATGGTGTCATCTGGTGCATAAAAACATAAGACACCATCCAGACGTATGCCAGGATGTAGTGGATCCCATAGGGGATCCACTTTCACTACACCTTGACGACCAATGCCTCAGTAGAGGAAACCTTATCGGGGACCACAACATCAGTAGTAGCGTCAACAAAAATAGAATCATTTTAGGCCTATTCAGAAGAATAGACTAGGACTCCAGGTTGGTAGGTTGCCATCTTCTACTCTAGGTACCAAGAGTACTGGACCGAAGGAGGGGTGTTGGACATGTGGGGAGCCACAGTACCAGCACGACTGCCCAGTGTAGAGGAATAGAGCACCTGGATCATCTGGAACCACTACTGTGGGAGATTTGGGTAATGCCCATTAGATTCATGTAGCTGTGAATAACTACCAGGAAAAGCACCAGTCAACTGTGCTCGAGACATTAGGTACCATCGTTGACTAAACCCTTAGTATTTTGATAGATCATGGTGCTACCAAGAGTTTCATTTCTAGTGCAGCGCTAAAAAGGATTAAGGTAAAGGTATTCAAACATGATGAGTTTAGCTTTGTAGAGATGGCTTCGAGAGCCAAACAGAAGGTTGGATGAAAGGTTATGGGCTCCAGCCTCAGCCTGGGAGAGTTTGTCACCAGGGATAACCTTTATTTCATGATCTTAGGATCTTATGATGTCGTGATCGGTATGGACTGTTTGGAATCGCATGAGGTGATACTCAACTGCAAGACGAAATGGTTGAGCTTGGTCGATGATGAGCGGAAAAGACATGTGATTGTAGGACGGAACCATGGATTTTCCCCAAGGTTCATCTCTTCCTTGCAACTACGGAAGAGAATGCACAAAGGATGTAAACTTTATGTGATTCTTGTGTTAAACGAGAAGGGAGTAGTAGAAGTTCTATAAAACCTTTCGACGGTGAGAGAGTTTGCGGACGTCTTCCCGGAGGAGTTACCTGGGATGTCGCTAGAGAGGGAATTGGATTTTACTATAGACCTAAAACCAGAGACTGAACCAATAGCGAGAATGCCATATCGGATGTCTACCCTCGAGTTACAGTAGTGGATAATGCAACTGAAAGAATTGTTGGACTTGGGACTGATACATACAAGTGTGTCACTGTGGGGTGTGCCTGTTATTTTAATACGAAAGAAGCATAGGTCATGGAGGCTTTACATTGACTATCGTCAATTGAACAAGGCAACGTTCAAGAATCAATATCCATTTGTTAGGACAAACGATATGTTTGATCAGATGAAGGGTGCGACAATGTTCTCAAAGATTGATTTGCGATCAGGGTATCACCAATTACGGATCAAAGAGGATGATGTCCCTATTACCACCTTTAATATGAGGTTTGGACATTACAATTTTATTGTTTTACCATTTGGACTGTCAAACACCCCAGGGGTATTTATGAGTTTGATGAACGGGGAGTTCTGCGCGTACTTGGACATGTTCATCCAAGTATTCGTTGATGATATTTTGATTTACTCTCGGATGACGGAGGAGCATGACGAGAACTTGCACTTTATACTACAGTGTCTGGGAGAGAACAAATTGTATGGGAAGTTGTCCAAATGATCATTTTATCAATCAAAGATTCACTACTTAGGGAATCTCATCTTTGATGAAGGTATCGTTTTGGATCCATCAAAGGTCGAGGATATTATGGAATGGCCTGTGCTGACGAACATCCTGGAAGTACATAGCTTCATGGGTTTAGCAGGATACTATCAACAGTTCATCGAGGGATTTTCAAAGATAGTGAATCTGATCAGGGAGTTGTAGAAGAAGAACAAGAAGTTTGTTTGGACCGAGAAATGCACAGAAGATTTTAGGAGGCTCAAAGAATTGTTGACAACAACACCTATACTAAAGGTCCTTTACATGGAAATATACTTCTTCGTATGCATTGACGCATCCAAGGAAGGCTTAGACAAAGTCTTGATGCAAGATGGACGAGTCATTACTTACATATAGAGGAAACTGAGAAAGCATGAGGAGAACTATGTGACACATGATTTGGAGTTGTTAGCCATTGTATATGCCTTGAAGGTTTGGAGACACTACCTCGTTGGATGAAAATTTGAACTAAAGATGGACCACTGTGGACTACAACACATCTCTACGCAAAGCAATCTGAATGCGCGACAACGGCTTTGGCGGAATTACTTAGCGATTATGACTTTGAGATTACTTACATAAAAGGAATAGTGAACCGAGTGGCAGATGCATAGAGTCGGAGACCACGCGTCTTTTTCGATGTTGCCTCTTCAGAGGAATCTACGTGAAAAGATTCTAACTTTACAGCATAACAATGAATGGTACAAATAGGTCGAGGATTTTATCGGACAAAACACAATGATGGTACCAAGATTTGAAGGATTTAGGTTTGATGACGATGGATTATTGATGTTTCAAAATCAAATTTATGTACCACCGAACAACAAGTTGAGGATATTTATCCTAAAAGAGGCTCATAGGGAAGTATACATGGCTCACCCGGGAGTCACGAAGATGAGGGAAGACCTTAAAACCTTATTCTTCTAGGAAGGAATGAAGTTAAACATATTAAACTTTGTGGCCAGATGTCTAGAATGTTAGCAGGTAAAGGCTAAACATAGACATTCATCAGGATTACTACAACTGCACGCTATTCCATAATCGAAATGGGAGGTTATTTCAATGGATTTTATTGTTGGATTGTCAGTGATGGCAAGGAGACATGACTTGATTTTCATATTAGTAGACACTCTGACAAACAATGCTCACTTTATTACTGTTTGTACAATGTATCAGGCACTTGACATAGCTAGAGTTTTCATCAGTGAGATTGTGAGGCTGGATGGCGTGCCTAAGAGGATTATATCTGATCGAGGATCGATTTTTACTAAACGATTTTGGACGAGTTTCTAAGAGGCCTTGGTAGCCCAACTCAACTTCAGTACTGCATATCACCCGAAGACTGATAAGAATACCGAGTGAATGAACCAGACCTTGAAGGATATGTTGCGCATGTACGTGATGGACCAACAAAGGAGTTGGGAAGAATTCTTGCCACTGGTGGAATTCACTTATAAAAACAGTTACCAAAGCACCATTAAGATGGCGCCTTTTGATTTTCTTTACAGGAAACCATGTCATATGCCTTTGAGTTGGGATTGACTTGAGGATAAGATTCTGGTGGGCCCAAAAGTGATCCAATAAATGGAAGAGAAAATGTAAACCATAAGACAAAGGATTAAGGAAGCACTTGATCGACAAAAGAGTTATGCCGACGCGCACCATGTTGACCATAGTTACGAGGTTGGCAATTGAATATTATTGTTGTTTAAACCACATAGGAGTTCGATCAAGTTTGGAAAGGGAGCTAAAATCTCTCCTAGGTTCATGGAAAGAAAGGGGCCCCTGGCCTATTGACTAGCCTTGATTGATTCCTTGAGGTGTATGCACGATGTTTTTTATGTATCTATTTTGAGAAATTATATTAGTGATCCTACACATGTTATTGACATGAGTTTCTTGCATGTATCAAATGAAGGGATGCTCATGGATGAGCCGATCCACTTCTTGGATCATCACGTTCGATAGCTACGATGTGAAACAATAGAGAAGGTTAAGGTCTAGTGGGACATCTATAGTCCACACTTGGCGACCTGGGAGGGTGCAAATGATATGTGCCAACAGTTTCCATTTTTTTTTTATAGATAGACTTATGATATTGTGATACACATTATTTCAGCACTTATATTGTCAAACTTTAGGACAAAATTTAGACCAAGAGGGTGTGTATGTAACATCCCTCTCTTGCACATGTTGAGCGAACTTATTCTTTGAGGACACTTTCTCACAAGTTATACAGATTATTATACTATTAAACATCTAATATTTATTATGAGGCATTATGGGTTGATGACATGTTGTTTTGCTGCATTGACTTAGACATGTGCTATTGACTCAGTTTTATTAAGTGTGCAGGATGATGGACCTCGACAATGTAGAGGCATCGATGGAACCCCTTGGAATCTGGATTGAGTTGGGGAGTGAACTGTTGGGGTTTGATTGTTTTATATGTGATATTAGTGCATATGATTAGATGATATGCTTATGGATATATTTCTAACATGATTCGTTGATGATACAAGCTGATCATAGCTTGCCAACTAGAATCACATGTGGAGTAGAGGGGTCACGCAGGACTACCAAAGATGTTGAAGGGGAGGTGTGGACAACATCCATGCCACAACCTACTAGAACTCCCACCATGGCTTGAACTGTAGGTTAATGATTACGTGTTTGAGAGGACCCACGATGCCTTGAGGGTAGACTACGATAGTTTCTCATGATGAATATAAGGGGTTTGCAATAAGGTAGGGGTCTTATTCCTTAGAGGCCCTTAGTATCCCACAAGATCACCTAGTAGAGTATTGACTCCATGGTTTTTTTATGTCTACCAAGTCATTCAAGAGGTGAGTGGCACCCTTGGATCACGTGGTGCATCTTGAAGGGCACGTCGTGCAAGAAAAATGGAAAGAGGTGAGTGGCACCCTTAGATCACATAGTGCGTCTTGAAGGGCATGTCGTACAAGATAAACAAAAAGGGGCGAGTAGCACCCTTGGAGCACCTAGTGCATCCTAAAGGGCACATCGCATTGTTATTTAATAATTGGATAAACCTAGATGGATTTAGGATGACCAACGTGTTAAGGAAGATTTAAAATTTTTCCCCTAATAAAATGTCACCTAGCCTAGGAAAATAGAGTCTAGGTCTAAATTATACTGGTGGTAAGATTTTATCTATTTATTT
>SNQJ01S0142300.1:0-12972 GCA_010110895.2 Picea sitchensis
GTTAATTCATTTTGTGAATGATAGTTTTGTCTTCTTCATAAATTGAATTGTTTTATATAAGTTTTCTGCATAACAGGTTTCCCTTATTACAGGAATTTATAATCATAAGATTGTTATGATTTTCTTTTATGTCTTGTTTGTCCTATAAAACACTTCAAGAAGCAGCATAGATGATCGTTTACAAAAAGCTTAAGGGCTAAAACGGTGCGAGTTTCCTCCTCCGACCAACTTAGAAGTCATCATACACAGGGCAGACTTGGAGCGTTTCCAGATCAATTAGTTTGTTGTTTACTGTTTTCATTAAGTAGTTTAATTTAGATTTAAGTTTAATTAGATTTATATTAGATTGTTTAATTTCAGTAAATATATTAGATTGTTTAATTTCAGTAATGATTATTTCTTTTTCATAAAATATAAAAATCAAAAAGAGATCCTTGGCAGTCTTAGGGAAGAAAACGCTTGAGTTTTACAGGTTTTAATTAAATCTGTAGATTGTTTATAATGTACATTTGTGAATAAGTAATATTGCAGCTGATAATTAGATAGTTGATTTGAGTTATTATAATAGTAATTGGTAGATTTTATATAAGAGTTAGAGTATTTTATAATTATTTTTAGTTTATTTTGTAATTTGTTTTAATTAGATTAGCGTGTCAGTTTTTTTTATTTAGTTAGTTTTATTAGTTTTACTTAGTGTTGGTTTGTTTAGATAACTTAGCTCAGATCAATTCTCTCTTTGGTTTTCATAGAAGACCTTAGAGCGGCCAACGGAGCCATTAAACTCGTCAAGGTTGTCCATTCCAAACAACTTGGGTTATTTAGACAACCTCGGACCGGTTCCACTCTCCCATTTGACGGATGGTCAATTTCGCCCGTCAACAGGTTGATGAATGCTTGAAAGATAATTATTTTTTTATTATACCGATTCACCCCCCACGTTCAATATAATTGTGTGCTCAACAATTGGTAATAGAAAAGGTTCCTTTAGAGACAATCTAACCACTAGACGATAGATCTCGAGAGCAGACATGGATAATCAATAAGGTTTCTCCACAAACAAGGATACATTGTTTGATGGAACAAACTATGTCTTATGGAGAATAAGTCCATGCAAACCTATTTAATGGATCTTGGTTTTGATATTTTAAATATGTTGTGATTGGCTATAAATCTCCAACATCTCCACCAACAGATTAGGTTGGAAATAAGGCTAGTGAAAATAATTCAAAATCCATGAATGCCATCTTATGTAGTCAGTGAGAATTAGAGTTTGTAAAAATAATGCATTGCGAATTGACTAAGGAGATTTGGGACAAACTTGAAAACATCTATGAAGGAGAAAAAAAGGTTAAGAAAGAAAATCTACAAACTCATAGAAGACAGTTCAAGAGTCTGAAAATGAAAGAGGAATAAGATGTTGCAACCTATCTCCTTTGTGTGGATGAAATTGTCAACAACGTCAGAGGACTTGGTGAAACATTTGAAGAATCAATGATTGTGCAAAAGCTAAGGTCACTTCCCTTAAGATTTGATGCCAAATTTTTTTCCATTTAAGAAATGAAGGATCTTAATTCATTGATAGTGGATGAGTTGCATGGGATTCTCATGACATATGAAATGAGGAATGAGAAACAAAACACATCAAAGATTCAAAGAATACGGAGAACAAAGAACAAAAATCAAGTGATTGTTCCAACTGTGAATCAAATGAAAATGAATCACACTTTGTTAGGATATTTAGACACTTAGGAGTTATTTAAGATCTACTTGGTCTAATGTGTTGTTAGGTAAAAGTGTGTTTCTTAGTGTGTTTCTTTAGTATGCATTAGTATGCATTTGTAGTTAGGAAATCCGATGGTCACGATATGTTCCTGACATAGACTAATCCGATGGTTCATGTTGGCCCTTGGCCAAGAGTTGGGAGATTCTTGGTCATGTTGACCTATTTTGGACTTCGACAACTTGTCGAAGGAGGAACACAAGACGAAGCAAATATCGTGGGATCTCGACCCCTTTTTGGTCCTTTTTGGGACGTGGGAATATGTAACGAGAATGGGATGTCGGCCCATGGGTTTACCCATGTTTAGGCCTATTTTGTAATATATAAATAGGTACTTAGGCTAGATAGAAGTAGTCGTGCATCTATGTGATGTTAGTAGGCAAGTAGGCTAAGTGCCAATATTTGGATCTGTGTGATAAGGACTTGTAAGGATTTGTGCATACTGTGTGAAACTTGTAGAGTTAAGTGAAAGTCATTGTAGCAAGACTATGGAAGGCTTAATGTTGTAACGCAAGGAAGAAGGATCTAGTGAGCTGCACAGATCGTTTGTCCTGTGCGGAGTAGGTTTTTTGAGGCTCTGTTCTTGTAGCCGATTGACTGAAGACAATAAATAAAAAGAGTTGGTGGACGTAGCCCCAGGGTGGGGGTGAACCACGTAAATACTATTTTATTATGCTTTGTGCTTATCTTAATGTGTTTATGACTCTCTAGTTAAGTGCTTTGATATAGATAGATATATTTGCTTATTCTTTGTGCTATGAATGTTAGATCTGACTTCTATGAATGTGCTTAGTGCTTTCTTCTGCTAGATCTGATCCATCTATTTGTGCTAAGTGCTTAATTACATCAGATCAATGTGAATGATGTGATTCTCTGTTCTATCTGCGCAGTAGTTATTGGTTGAATATTGATGAACTATTGATGTTAAGTGCTATGTTAAGTATTATAATCACAGATCTGTGTCCCGACTAAGGTTGCAGACACTTGATTCCTAAAACCGCCCCCGCCTCTACCTCGAGTGAGACTTCATCTGCTTCACAGGTGTTGTCGAAAGGGTCGATAGTTATGGTTTTGTCGGTGCATTGTTGTAGCGTTGAACCATGGGTCTGCCCCTGTGCCAAAAAATGGTTATGTTTCCAGGACCTGAAGCTTTGATTGCTAGGAAATGAGAAAGAAGAATCTCTGTGCAAAGATTCATCCGAAAGTTGTGAAATCTCTATGCATAGATCTGTTGCTCTAGTGCACCGTATTCTACTTGATTTATAAGGCTCTGTGCTAAAATAAAGAATCCCGATCTGAAGAAAATAAGTCAGATCTGAAGGAGAGAAGCAAGATCTGAAAGCTTTTGTGATCTAAGAAAGGTAAAAGTGAGAATTTCTAATTAAAAGAGGTAAGATATGCAAGCTCTATGCTCTGATAAAGGTAAGAATAGTGAAATTTTTTAGATTTGAAAGCTTTGTGTTCTGTAGAAGTAAGATAAGTGG
The DNA here is from genome assembly GCA_010110895.2 of Picea sitchensis. NCBI lineage: Eukaryota > Viridiplantae > Streptophyta > Pinopsida > Pinales > Pinaceae > Picea > Picea sitchensis. The sequence continues at coordinate 3,265 of SNQJ01S0142300.1, forward strand.
AAATTTTTGTTTCTAAAGTATGGATCTAGGTATGTTTGATAGGTTTTGTCCTAACTTGAAAAATAGGGCACTAATAGATTAAAGAAGACTTGATATGAGTAGATCTGATAAGAATAGTGAAAGATATGTTATACCTATGCATAAAAAGAATATTTGGACTAACAAATGGATGCAATATCCTAGAAACAAGTTTTTTTAGTTTAGCTACCATGATCCTAGTGTGCAGTACTAGAAAGGTTGGGGATCATTTACAAGAAAGAGAGGATTAACCCTATGTTATAGTTGCATAAGGCCAAGACATCTTCCTAAGGAATGCCCCGGGAAAATACCTAGTTGTCTTTGTTGTAAAGCTATGGACCATGAAGTGTTGGATTTCCCTAGAATGATTGCTAAGCTGGAATAAATGAATATGAATAAAGAAAACCCTAAGGCATATCCAAAAATGGAAGAATCCCAGTAAGAATCAAAGAAAGTATTGTTGCAAATAAATGAAACCCTGAATGACCATCAACATGTCAGACTATCAGAGATCTTCAAGGAAAAAGAATGCATTGAAGTAAGAATAGGAGACTTTGACATTGACTATGTTCTGGATGAAGAAACACGGGTGAATATCATGACAACAAGAACTTGGGAAGCCATAGGGAAGACTGCTATGAACCCTTCATTAGGAGGAATAGGACTATTTAGAGGAAAGATAATAAACCTATGTTGGAAGCTCGCCCGCATACCTATGAACTTTAATGGAACTTCGATAGAAGAAGATTTCAAGATTATTAAATTTATTGAAGACAATGCCCCATTACTACGTTACTAGGAAAACCTTGGATTGATAGAGATCAAGCCAAGTGAAAGGAAGGAGAAGAAGTTTTGGAACAAAAGAAACAAGAGTTAAAATATTTCATGACCAGAAGGATCGCACACTTGATTGTAGAACAAGAGAACATATCGAAGCTATTTAACACTAGAGGCCCAGATGTCAAAGCTGCAAGAACATTAGAAGACCAATAGAATACGGAAGTACTTATCCCAGACAAAGAAGAAGTATCACCCTCGAATCTTAGGAAATAATTTCAACAACACGAAGTAACTATGTTAAGAGAAGATAAGAATCAGAATGGAAAAAGGCATACTAAGATGAATCTCACTGGAAAGAAGGATAGAAAGCTAAGTAAGAAGAGGGATAAGATTGAGAAGTTACAGAAAGTTCTAGAGGGAACCTCGTAGAAGGAAAATTTGAAAAATTGGAGCTTCGTCAGGATATCAGAACAACAACACATGGCACTTCTCCATGACGAAGCAATATAGCCGTTGGGGAATGTTATAACCGTTAGATCAATGCTCTGAATGGATAGAAAGCCATTTATGGCTAGCCATCTCACCATAAAACTATTGAGACCACGCCATAATGGATAGAACCGAGTTAATGAAGACCTCATACACATTGCAAGCAACCCGTTGTCGATTTACCTATTTATCCCACCACGCCACGCACCGAGAACACTTTTTCTAATTGCGAATTTGAGCCCGCAGACTACGTTGAGTTTATACCATGATCATCGTGATTCTTCTCTCTCTCTTGTTACTGTGTCTAAGCTACCCACCCACACCTGATATTGTTAACCCCGAGCGTGTATGTCGGACAAGTTGAGAACTGCAGAAAGAGTTGTTGAGGAAGTTTTGATAGACCTGATGACTGAAAGAGTCATGTCGATGTCTACAGGTATACAAGCATCATCCATGAGAGGACTGACAACTTCTCCATCCACTACTCGAGATGGACCATCCCGGCCATCCGATGAGAAGTGAACCAAGCACAAGGATGCACTTGTGAATGCTAAGATGATTATGAGCATCTTACCCACCTATATACCACCTCTGAGCGGTGTTGTAAATCGTGACAACATACCTAGAGATTTCAAGTACGCCTTGGTCAATGCGTACCTCCCGAGGGGGATACGCGCGGTACGAGAAAACCAAGATAAGATCACAGCGTTGAAGTTTAGTGACTTCAACCTAGGAGATCGCAAAGTCTACAACATGTTAGCCCCACATAAGTACTTGACTAAAACTAAAGGGAAGAATTTGAAGATCATCTCTTAGTCATGGACCCACAACCTCGCGCAGTCCACCCTGCTGAACGTTATGAAGATTCCGCATTTCGGACGATACTAGGAGGTGAATGCATGTGTCAAATTGTTGTTGTCTTGTTAACATGGAGGTTATCTATGGTTAAACCATCGCATAACATTGGATCCGACGTTGATAAATCAGATCACCGGGCTTAGTATGCAAGGACCCGACCCACATGATTTCTATCCTAGAAAATCCATGGATCGCGCTCTCGCCCAAAGGATCAAAGACACTTATGGAGATGTCGAGAAAGGAATGTGAGGATACAAGGTAGCTTCTATCTAGAGTGGTGCAGTGCACCTCACTTGTTAGATGATTGCAGGGAAGTTAGTACGCAAGAACATACCCACCCAAGTGATTGGTTTTGTAGTCAACCTCGCAGAGAAGTGCGCGAAGGGCCTACAAATGAATTGGGTGAAGTACCTGGTAAACCAATCAAAACTTGACTATAGAGAAGCGTGATATCAAGGGTACAAATTCCACTTTAGCTAGTTATTGATCCTAATCTCTTTCATTGCCTGGGAGATGCTGGAAGGTGCGGCCTTCCTAGACATGGAGCCCTTTGAACCACTGGCTATGAAGTTCAACACACTATGGTATTCAAGTGACATGAATAAACAATGGCAGTCCAATGATGTATTTCACGCATACTACAACCAATTGAAGGTAGCTATATAGTTTGAGCCTCGCATGATGCCAAATAATTTACACAGGTTCAGGCCATTGATGAAGTTCAGCGCAGACTTCCATTTCATTTACATCACAGCGCGTGCTGATGAGAACAAGCAACAAATTCAGTCCTACTACAAGATAACGAAGGAGGAATTGGAGGAGATCACCAAGGACTGGTCAATAAACCTCCTCATTCCAGCAGACCCTGCGGAGATATCCGATATAAACAGTCTAGAAACTATGCAGGATACACCTGAACCTAGCAGGACGAAGAAAACTGAAGAGGTTCTAGATTTAGATAGTGCATCTGCGAAGACTGCTTCCATATCACCAGAGAAAGGAGGTGATGGCAGAGAGATAGATGGCACAGAATTTGAACAGAATAAAGGTGAGGTTACATCGCATAGAGATGAGGAGGACCCCTCGAAGAAAAGGAAGGTTTCCCCCCTGAAGCCTTCCTCCCAAAAGAAATAGAAAGATTCTATGACAAAAATGCAGACTATCCTCACCTCAGATGACTTCGATTTCATTATAGTGGCCCTAAATGATGCTTCGATGGAGATAGAGAAAAAACAAGAGGCTAATCAGGAAGCGATGTACAATAGAATCGAGATTGAGTTCCAAGGAGTGCAACAAGCACTATAGTCCAGCTGCACAGTCCCCACTACGCCTCTATCAGCAGGAACACCAGAACTGGGGGAGCCAGCTCAACTCCACTGAATTGCTGAGACAATCGAAGATCACCTTCAATGTACATAGGAAGAAACAACGCAAGCCACCCAGGCTTTGACATAAGTACAAGGAGTCCTTGTAGAGAAACGCAGTACTGCAGAATGAGAGAAGCTTGATCTCCAGGAAAAGTTCGATGAAGAAAACTCCCAACTGTAGAATGAAAAGGAACAATTGCTCACAAAGAAACTCGAAGTAAAAGAAATGGTCAACAGAGCACTTCACTCTGTGACAGTCATAGAAGTAAAGGTTGAAGAGATAATTTCACAGAAAATAGTACAACTTGAACAAGTGATCCAACAGCTACAACAACGCATAGCATATTTGGAGCTATGCGCAGTGCCTGAGACCCCTCAAGATGTAAGAGGCCAAAGGGAAGAAATCGATAATAGCTGAGTAACCACAATGCCCAAACGTATGAGAAGCTCATTGAAAATATAGAATTACATGCACTAGAGTCGCAGCTCTAGGAAGCAAAGCAGCACGCAGAGATACTGCAGGCACAGCTGAAGGCCCTATCAGTTGTAGAAAGAATGAAGCAGTCTCAAGAGAAGCACACTGTCCAATAGAAGATCCATATGATTCAAAGAAAAGTGATGGAAGTAACTCAATGGCTCCAACCTGTGCAATATAAGACCTATCATTTGTTCACAAAGGTTGAGAGTTGAGGAGCAGAGCTAGAGCAGGTTGTTAATGTTGCAAAATAATGTCTAGAAGGTCCAGTGAACGACGTCGTAATCTAGGATTTCTTCGAGCAAGAGGTCATAGCACAGTAGTAGGTCGAAGCAGCTTGAGGTGTTCGAGGCAAAGCTACTCAGACCAGAGTGACTCGGGATGAGTCACAGGTGAGTTTTGGGGGCCTTTTGGCCCTTGACCAAGATTTGGGAGATTCTTGGTCATGTTGACCTATTTTGGACTTCGACAGCCTATCGAAGGAGGAACACAAGATGAAGCAGAGATCACAAGATCTCAACCCCTTTTTGGGTCCTTTTTGGGATGTGGGAATATGTAACGAGAATCGGATGTCGGCCCATGGGTTTACCCATGTTTAGGCCTATTTTGTAATATATAAATAGGTGCTTAGGATAGATAGAAGTAGTTGTGCATCTATGTGATGTTAGTAGGCAAGTAGGCTAAGTGCCAAGATTTGGATCTGTGTGATCAGGACTTGTAAGGCTTTGTGCATACTATGTGAAACTTGCAGAGTTAAGTGCAAGTCATTGTAGCAAGACTATGGAAGGCTTAGTGCTAGAATGCAAGGAAGAAGGATCTAGCGAGCTGTGCATATCGTATGTCCTATGTGGAGTAAGGGTTTTGAGGCTCTATGATTGTAACCGATTGACTGAAGACAATAAAGAAGAAGAGTTGGTGGACGTAGCCCTAGGGTAGGGGTGAACCACGTAAATACTATGTTGTTATTCTTTGTGCTTATCTTAATGTGTTTATGACTCTCTCGCTAAGTGCTTTGATATAGATAGGTAAATCTGCTTATGCTTTGTGCTATGAATGTTAGATCTGACTTCTATGAATGTGCTTAGTGCTTTCTTTTGCTAGATCTGATCCATATGTTTGTTCTAAGTGCTTAATTACATTATATCAGTGAGAATGATGCGATGCTCTGTTATATCTGTGCAGTAGTTATTGGTTTAATAATGATGAACTATTGATGCTAAGTGCTTTGTTAAGTATTATAATCACATATATGTGTCCTAGCTAAGGTTGCAGACACTTGAGTGATACAACCACCTCTGCCTCTACCTCAGGTGAGACTTCATCTGCTTCACAGGTGTTGTCGAAAGGGCCATTAGTTAGGGTTTTGTTGGTGCGTTGTTGTAGCGTTGAACCCTGGGTCTACCCCTGTGCCAACAGTTCATATTCTCCTCGATCTTAACGTCCATTTATCCGTGGATTAACACCCGATTGGTCCATGATATATATTTAAAGAGAATGGAGGGTCATTTATCGATGATCGATTGTGAGAAACTCTCTTATAAAATCTCTCTGTAATATTTTTCTTTTGCATTAATAAACTACTCCAAGTGGCAGAGTTGGTTGGGGTTGTGGATGTTTCCCCATAGGGTTTTTACCACATCAAAAAATTGGTGTGTTGATCTTTTATCTCGTTGTGTGAGTGGTTACTGAAGCTGTTCGTCCTTTGTTGGAATACCTATATTGTCGAACATAATGTCAGAGCCTATTTGAAGACCCAGTCCAACATCAACGCAACAAACACATCGATCTACACATTCACTTCATCATAAAGCTCATTCATGATTAATTTATTGAAATTCTCTTTTTTCCTACAAAAGATCAAGTTGCAAACATTTTCACAAAGTCTCATACAAAAGCAAAGTTTTCCAAAATTCAAAATATGTTAGGATTTCAGGAAGTTGTCATTAAGGGAGGATAGGCTCTAAGGCATCCTTCCTTCTCCTATTGTGTCACTATTGTAAATCCTTCAATCCTAACCCAAGTTGTTCTTAAGGGGGGGTGTTATGATATTTAGACACTTAGGAGTTAGTTAATATTTACCTGGTCTAATGTGTCGTTAGGTAAAAGTGTGTTTCTTAGTGTGTTTATTTAGTATACATTAGTATGCATTTGTAGTTAGGAAATCCGACAATAACGATATGTTCCTGACATAGAGTGATCTGATGGTTCATAGTCTCCTTGATCTTAATGACCATTGATCTGTGGCTTCACACCCGATTGGTCCATGGTCTCTATTTAAAGAGAATGGAGGGTCATTTGTTGATGATCGATTGTGAGAAAATCTCTTTTAAAATCTCTCTGTAATCATTTTCTTTTGCATTAATAAATTTCTCCAAGTGGCCACATTGGCTAGGGCCATGGTTACCATGTCAAAACATTGGTGTGTTGATCTTTGATATGGTTGTGTTTGTAACAACCCTAGTAGAATATATACTTAGGGATTATTAAGTAAAAGATTTATTAGGTAATTAATTTTGCCTACCATGTTAATAACTAAACAAAGATTGATCTAATGATATTAATTTAGTTATTAATTAATTAAAGGTTATAATTTTGATTAATTAATTAATTAATTAACTAACTACCTATTACATTTAATAACATGAGTATTAAATTTAAAAGATTAATAAGTTATATTGTTTAAATTAAAAGATTGCGTACACGGAAAGGGATAACATATTAATTACGAGAGGATAAAATAATAAAGTGGATAAGGGGCATTAACTATGAAAGGATAAGATAAGGTAATAAATGGGTAGGTAGGAAAGTAAATGAGGGGGAGGACAGTGAAGGAGGAATATGGAGGGGGAGGAGGTTTACGAAGGGGATTATCATTCGACGGGATATTTTGGGGGATGGATTTTTGGGGCTTTCTTGGATTTGCAGAGAGGAGTTGAGTTTGGGAGTGGGAAGGTTTAGTACAGGGGCACTGGTTTGCTGGAGGTTTTGGGTACGGGGGCCAGGATATCCATATGATATCCTGGAGCTAGAAAGTTACCTAGTTGGCAGGGTCGAACAAGGTTTTGGGCAGTGTTTACACAGTTCAACAGCGGTCAAAAAGGCAATAGCAAGGCAGCAAGGCTAATTAGCATCAGACCCAGGTAATTTAAATTGTGTATTTGTTTTATTTGCTATAAAATTTTAATTATTGTTGATAAATTTACATGCGTATGTGTTAAAATAGAAAGGAATTATTGAATTTTCATAAATCTAGTAGAAGTTACTGTCTTGTTGTAGAATTACTGGATGTTAAATTAATATGTCCACTACAGTGTTAGCGTTTACTAAAGGTGTTCATCCTCTGTTGGAATACATGTGTTGTAAAACACACTTAATGAGAAATATCAAGAAGGGATCTGATAAATACAAAGGTAATATTCCCTTTAATTCTTTAATTGTGGTAAAGTAGGAAATTTTGCTGCTAAGTGTCCATAATTGAAAAATGAAAGTATTGATAATGAAGAAGACCATAGCGTAAATCAAGGGAGAAAGTATCATCAGTAGAAAAAGAACAAGCATGAAAAGAAGAAGAATACTTATAAGCAAAAGAAAAGTCTCTACTCAAAAGGGGTCAATGACTCATTTGAAAAGAGTGATGAAAGTATCTCCAATAGTGATAGAGAGGAAAATCTCTTCATGGAAATGGAAACAAATATTGATACTTTTGAAAATGAATACAAAGGGAAAGAAATGGCATATTTAGAAGGAGAACAAAATAATGAAATATATGTGGAAGTGGATCTTGAAGAAGAAATCATTTGTGCCTTACGAAAAATAAATAAGCTTAAGAAAGAGAATTTGAAACAAAAGAAGCAGATGAAAAAATATGAAGAGGAGGATCATGATGAAAAATAAAAAATGTCACAAAGCCTTGAATAAATAGAGAATACTATTATCATCCTAAATATTGAACGAGAAGATGAAAAAAGGATGGAAGAAGTGGTGAGAATACAACTGAAGGAAAAGGAAGAAAATTGTGATAAGCTAGAAGATGAAATTGTTTCCTTAAAAAAGAAATTGGAGAAGTCAATTGTTCAGTTGAACAAAATATTGAATTTTGAAAAGAGCACTGAAATATTAGATGATATCATCAATTTTCAAAGGTCTCCATTCATTAATATTGGTCTTGGATATGATGTTGTTTCCTCCATACCTACACATGGCCATGCTACAACCAAGGAAGTTTTATTTGTTGTAGGTGGAGCTCATACCGATTTTCTAGAAGAGAAACCTACTATTGATTGTGCTGAACATTTTGATGAGTTTCTTGTTCCTCATATGCCATAATTTGAACATGCTATTACAGATGACGTTGTTTCCAATATGGGGGGTTGTCCTACTCCTATAAGTGAAAATAAACCCAAGTCTACTTCATATGTTCAACCATGAAAAAATATGTTCCCTATAACCTTCCTCACCATAAAAATCGAAGGAATGACAATCATCATTTCATATGTTTGTAGAAGAGACGTGAAAGATATAATTGTGGACCAGTGCCAACTACCATGTTAGATTTTGGTTGGATTGATGGATGGTCGTGGAATCATTTGATCATATGTTTGAGAACTTCATATCATTGTGTATCATTGGATATACATTCGTGCAATGTTCCTCTTATTTACTGATGATTTCCTTGGAAGTATTCAATCAAGGATCAAACTGACATGATAGTTGACTAGAGTTGTGACCGGGTTGTCTGTCGACTGGAATTTTTGACGAGAACTACTGCTTCTACCTATTTATCCCTTAGGGGGGAATACTTGAAGTTGTTGATATGTGAACCCAAATGACTTCTTCTTGTTGACTCAACTATTTCTTATTGAATGGACTTGGATTTGTTGAGATTGACTAAACCTTGTTAGACTATTGTCAGAGATGAACTACTACTTATGTTGGATACATACATAGTCTGGGTTGATAGAGACTGATTATATTGCATTGTTGGTGACAATGTTAAGACTTATGTTGATGCTTGAATCCATTAGGAACGAAACAAAAACCTCACAAGGATGCAAACCCCCCTGCGTTTTTATAGAGGTGGTACTCCTCTTTAACTTAATATTTCCTTGGGGATTTAGATCTTCAGAATATGAGACTTTGCAGAAGTTCGTCTTGGTAATCAAAGAAATATAAAGATTGCAATAGAAAATAATAAGAAATATTTTTTTTTATCTTTTAATTTTAAAGAAAGTTCCTGAGAAATGACCAGGATCCGCACACTTCATACATTTGAAAAATATAAACAAAAATTCCTCACATCCATCATAGTTAAACTAAATATTTCTGATCACATAAAAATAAAAAGAATATGGTCTGCATGCATAACAAAACTTTAATAGAGTGAACATGGGAAGCTCAAATAAAGATAATGATAGATCAATCTTAAATAATTTATACTCAAAACTTAGAGTTACAAAGCATAATAAAAACTGATCCCGAAATAGCTCTCTTGAAACTTCTAAAAAATATATAGTCTGTTACATATTCTTTGAAATTTAAAATGTGTGAAGAAATTAAACACAAGAACAACAATTGATAAAATAGAGACAATAACAGTAACATGGCGGAAACGGCATGATAGCCAACACATCTTTATTCACTCCAATGTTACATATTTATAGTACAATGGGTGATGCCACCTCATAGAGAGATTTTCTCTAGATCCTAAAATCATGCATGATG